>JABXWE010016137.1:0-27307 GCA_014611495.1 Limonius californicus | reverse complement strand
TGGTTTGCAGAATTTCGTCGTGGTCGTGCGTCAGTGATAAATTTCGTGAAGGTCCGCCAAAATCGGTTGTTATTCCAAAAAACAACGATGCTGTGCGCAACAGCATTGAAGAAGATCAGTATGTGACTTATAGTGCGATAGAGGCATCCTTAGGCATATCGAAGACTGCAGTACATTCCATTTTGCATGAACGTTTAGCTGTGAAAAAGATCTGTTTCCGATGGATTCCGCATAATTTGAACGAAGCTTAAAAAAGTCTCGTGTTAATTGGTGTAAGGAAATGCTCAAACAGTACGACCGAGGAACTGCAAAATACGTATACAACATCGTAACAGGTGAAGAAACTTGGATATATTCGTATGAACCGGAAACTAAGCAACAATCCACTGTTTGGGTGTTCCAAGATGAACCGAATCGCACAAAAGTTGTTCGTTCACGAAGCATTTCCAAGAAAACAATCGCTTGTTTCTTTGGTTGTACTGGACATGTCGCAACCATTCCTTTAGAAGATCGAAGAACAGTTAACACTGAATGCTATACAACAATTTGTTTGCCAGAAGTCATCGACGAAATCAACCGAAAACGTCGCATCATTCTTCATCAAGACAATGCCAGCTCTCACACAGCACGTCAAACAATTGATTATTTGAAGGAGAAAAACATCGAATTAATGTCTCATTGTCCGTATTCACCTGATTTATCGCCTAACGACTTCTTTGTGTTTCCGAATGTAACACAAAAATGCGTGGACAGCGATTTTCATCACCTTAAGAAGCTGTTGAAGCGTTCAAAAACCATGTTTTTGAGATACCAACTTCAGAGTGTAAAAAATGTTTCGAGAATTGTTTTGAACACATGCAAAAGTGTATAAATCTTAAAAGCGAATATTTTGAAAAGCAATAAAACAGTTTGATAAAAAAATGTTTTCCTAGTTTTTTGCAAAAATTTAAAAGGCTGACCTCGTACTCGCAGTGAAGTAAAAACTAGATAAACAGTGCCATTTCTTATGAATATTCCACCCTACGATAAAAATAAACACTAGTGTGTTGACTGTTGAGAAATAAACTACGAATACTTAGATAAAACAAAAGTCTTGGCTTCGGAGTTATTCTACCAAAGTCGCTTAAGTTCCTGGGCACTACACTTACCCAGGATGTGTTAATTATAGTTGGGACATAGGTTTTATAAGGTTGGGGCATCTGAGACTTGTGAATAGCACGAAATGTGCTGATCCGGGATAAGCTGGATGAGATGAGTATCATGGATTCTTAAAAAAAGTACAGGATTATTCAAATAAGACAATATATTCTTATGCAACCCCTTTTACAAGTCATGAATCAATCAGTCATCAGCCTTTTCGTCCAACCATTGTCATTGCCATTGTCCTCCTTAGCGCTAAACTAAAACAGGGGGGACCTACAGTTTAACAACAAATCCGAACGACAGATATTCCAGAGAAGGTTTTTAGTATTAAGATCTTATGGTTGCTAACCGGACTGGGACATTTTGTGGTGGGTTGCAACACAATATTTTTGTTTATTTCATGATAATGCTGGCGAATTGAACCGAAGCCGTAATAGACTTTTTGCTCAGAAAGCGAGCTCTCTGCCAACTAAGCTACCACTCCAATAGTCACACAGAAGTCATAGTTTGGAATCATAACTGCTGTTCAAGGAACAAATGATTATTAAATTATTGGTAATTGTTCGTGTCATACAAATTAAAATATAGAAAAACGACAAGAGAGTCAAAATGCCTCTGATTCGTAAAACATTAAAGTTTCACATTGTAATTAAAGTGAGCTATGAATTGTAAAATGGGTTGCATAGAAACATATATGTAAATTCTTATGTGACTAACACTGTATATTTTAAGTAATTAATTATGTAACTATGCAATTAACTTCTTTTAACGCAACTTACTCATACGACCAACATAGTGAATTGTTATTTCTATATGCATATGGTTTTATGGGAGATTGTTACTCTCTATCAACTAAAACCTACCATATTGTTTGCAGAGTGTGCTAAAAATTCAAAATTGTAGTTGCGGTATAAATATTTAAATTAACTAATAAAGCAAACGTTCCTGACAATCAATTAAATAAAAAAAAACCTTAAAAATAAATTTTCTAAAATACATATTTCTTGATTTCTGAATTCGAGAATCTAATTCTAGCAATCAAATTAAGTAATTGTAGTTGTAGTGCGTGGTATATGTTCTGATTATCATATTTATCATTTTATTTGAACAATACTTCCTACATTAAAGACAAATTATCCATGTAACAAGTCACTATAAATGTGTTATTGATTAAAACACTCGAAAATGGTGACTATTTTGGACGAAGATATATTACTTGTTATATTACTGTTGATTAACAGACGACGATACTTCTATATTATTTGACTAGTAAGCATTAAATATAATTGAACATTAAATTTTTTTAATAGCTGATATGCACTGGTAAAGTTAATTTTAGGTGAATTTAAAAAAACATATTTTAAATAAATTTAAAAACTAATAATTAAGGTTGTTACAAACTGTTGCATTTAATTATAAGTAGTTAAAAATGTAAATAAGGCGATAACTGACTGATTCAGTAAGAAAGATTAGGTGATATTATTTAGTTTAGAATATTTTCGTGGTTATCTGCTTCCAACTGACCACTATCATCAACTTGAATTCGAAAATTTGAAATATAAAGTGCGTCAAAGGTGATTAAAGGTTGAACTTGGCTAAAAATACCATGAAGTCCACTTCTAACAATTTGTAGGGAACTCTAGTGTTTCCATTGTCATTATATCCAAGTTTCCCTATATTTTTCCTATATATTATAATAATAAAATATAATATAAGACGTTTGTTCTACATGTAACAAAACATCAAATACTGAATACTATTTTCTTGCATTTCCGATGTCAACAAGAACTTGATTTTTTTTTTAAATGTCGTTTAAAATATATAAAATCTGCTTAAAATTCTGGCTTTAAAATTCGTGTTACAGTCAGGTTGCTCTTAGTTTGCGTGCACGTCATCAGTTACTTCTTGTTTGGTACTGATGTGCCAATTCTAAAAAACTAAAAAATTCAGTTTTTTTTGTTAAATTACAGAGTAATATCATGTTCGTTCGTAAGGTCGTGTAACGTAGTTGTAACTTTATGATTTTGATTTTTAATATTTCATAGTTTCTGTGTAAAATACTAGGGATTTTGTTTCATTCGCGTACGCGTCCTGTTTTTTATGTTCACATGTCGCTCTGAAAACGAATTCGTGTTTTGCATGTTATGTGACATACAGTTTAAGATTTTTAATATTTGATTTTTCATCGTAATTTTCTTCAGTTCCTGTATCAAAAATGGTTCTTTTCAGAACGCGTCTACCTTCTTTATTGACTTAAGTGTTAGTTTTTGAGTATATTCCGAGCGCTTGAGAGAAATATATACGCGAAAAGTGCATTGCTAATAAACTATTTTGAACGAGAAAGAGACAATGGTGGTCCTTGATTCCTTTAAAGGCTGTGAGAGAACTATGTATATTTATATTTTTGAGCCCATAATTATTGAAAGATGAATGATCACAGATTTTGATTCTAAAAATGAGTATGCAACCAAACAAACACACACATTGAGTGTTCGTTGCATACTTTCATTTTTCGCTGTATAAACGTAGTAAGGTGTGACGTCACCAAATATCTGAGACGTGCACGCAAACTAACGGCAACTTAATAGTTATTTCTATGGCAAGTTGAATGTATAATAAAAGCTGCTTAAATAAACATTTTTAGTTGGTGTTTAGAAGTTTCTAAAAATTTTATTTTTATAATTTCAATTTTGTGAATTTGCAATTTTCATAATTGTTTCTGTCTATTAATATTGTTGGGCGTGATGGTAACTCAGTTGACAGAGCGCTCGCTTTCTGTGCAAAACATAGATAATCGCTTGGGTTCGATTCACCAGCATTACCACACAGCATATAAAAATGTTTTGCTGCAACCGGCCACGCACGATCTCCAATCCAGCTGGCAATCGTGATATCTTAATGCTAACTTTCTTCGGAATTCTGTCGTTCAGATTAAACGTTAAACCCCCCGTGCTCCAACTTAGCGCTGAAGATAAATACGCAGTAGAGAAGACGCTGGAACAAAAAGCCTATTGATGATGATTCATATTGTACTATGCAAAGGTTCTTGCAGAACCTACAATTTATTGCCATTATAAGAGCGATTTTTAAAAACGCCCATATTGCAGTATGTTAGGCTTTTCTTCTACGAAGTCAAGCAGGTCGTTCAGTTTTGTTTACTTAAACGTTGGGAGTAGCCTGTTGATCCATTCGATTAACCTCGCGTATAAATATGACATGGTTATATCCAGATACTAATATAAAATGCAATTATGTATTTGTAACTGCTCTTAATAAACTTTCCAAAATATCAGTTGATCAGATAAAAATTACATATTAATATCCAAAATTGTGTTATTTGTTCCTGTACAGTTGCTTTTGTTGTAATAAGACAATCAGATGTGGGGGTTTTAAAACGTTTTCCAACATCGATAGAGTTTGCAGCACCTAATAGCGGTCGCCCACTATATATTTTTCTGGTAATACTTTCAGTTTCATGGAAAAATTTTACTGGCCGATTTAGGATTTCTTTGAATTGGTTGTATCCAATGTAGCCATTTGGATATCTGACTTATTCTTCAAAACGGTTTTGTACTGAACACCTCCAAAACCTTATACTTCCTTATGGTAAGCTTTCAGTCTCATGGAAAAATTTTTCTGGCTGATTTTGGTTTTATATCACATTCCTCGAGCCAGCTCCATGTCAGATGATGATGATGATGATGTATATCCAGTGCAGCCATTTGGAAATTGTTTTGTAATGAACACAGCCATTAATTTGAGAGAGCAAAATTCGCCATAAATTTGTTAATTGTGTCCTGCTTTTGGTTAGAACACATGTTAATTATACTATTAAGAATTTCAACTGGTTTATTAGTATTTTGTGCTTACTGGATACGTCATAAGACATCATTGTCAAAAGCAATACAGTAAACATGTACGGTTAGGAAAATAGGATATTGAATGTTGTTTGCAATACTGGTCTTCGCATTCTATTCGTAAACGTGTTATCATTCGAAATACGTCTTAAGCAAGCAAAAAATCTTATTGAAATTGTTATACATATCGTTTTTAACGCTTTCTGTTCTAATGTATTTATCATTCTACGACAATAAAAACAAGAGATGATGAAAATATACCCGCGCTACTTCTAAGAGTAACCACAAAAGTATATGAAATAATGATAATGGTCTGCGAATACAATGGCAACTAGTTGTCAACCGACTAAAGAATCTACATTACCAACAACCAACGCACTGGGTATATAAGGTTTATCAAAGTTGGCTAACTTGACCACATTTTTGTGGATACCCATTAGTTGCCCCACAAAAGATAAATACTTTCGGGTATTTTTCCAGTTGGCAATAATCAAGTTTATTTTTTTCGTGCTAACCCAACCTGTACATAGAAAATGTAACTATGATAAAAATTTCCAAAATTAAGTACCCAACATTTCTAATAACGTTCTAAATTTTACCTAACTCGCTTTTTGAAGAAGACTTTAGTTCTATTTGTAAACCCCTTGGTAATGTTATAAAACTTCTCACGGGCGAATTCTCCTTGCGAATGCCGTGACCTGCGATTATTCTTCATTTGAACTAGCACTAATTAATTTTTACAACTGGCATGTAATAACTCGTCGGATAAAAGTTTAGAATGGCGTGTGAAGCGAAGGGCGCCGCAGCGACAATCGAAGGGCCGCTTTTGGTATCAGATAAAAATTACAAAGGAGCAGAAGTAAAGAAGTTCATGTTCCCGCATATTGGACGGGAATTAAGGGGTGCCCCTGCGAGGGCAAGACATCGAAGAGGCGACGTCAGGAACTGACGCGGAGCCAACAGCAGGAATAGTCGTCAGTGGCAAAGCCAAGCCCTGCAATTAGCTAATGCTTAGGAGTGCCACGGAAGCAGAAGGTGCGGCGAAGGGCGCGCCTGTCACAGGAATACACTCATTACCGGCCAGACCAACCCTCTCCCTGCGCCCGGACTGTCAACAACCCCTATATGCTTTATTACAACTTGTGCTGGACCAGAAAACTCCAAAATGGCACCTTATTGTTGAGGAATTACTGAATTAGACCGACCGGTAGTTCCCCGATAACGCTGCATCACGAACGCTGCTGGTTAACGGCAGGAAATTTCAGCGCGGTTATCGGTTTTGGTTTTGATGACATCGGGGCAAGGGGAGCCGCTGCTGCAAGTTGGAGCTAATCGGTTACATATTGTAATACCCACATTTAAATTAAATCGTAAGATGAATAAAGAGGAACCGAGGGGTGTATTGTTCATGTCAAATAAAAGAAAAGCTTCTTCGGACTTTTAGCGACCCTGTGAACGCACCGTAACAAATTCGCACCTTATTATTCGTTTCCAAGTTGCAAAGTCTTAAACATCCATTCAAAATTGTTGACTATGTAAAAAATCTAAAACAAATTTTTAGCATTTTTCCTACAAGAAATTGAGCAACCTGCGCTAAAATTGTCTAATAATAGTAAACAAAATAATAGCTTCTTGAAGTATGTTTCGACCATTCATGGATGTCAAACTTAACCTAGGAAGTTTTTCTGAAAGTACTCAGACCTGGTTAAAACTCAAAATATGTTTTTGGAAGTTTCGAAACATGGTGGCAAACATATTAAAATTATCTCGGGATAATATACAAAATGATGACCGGTTAACATGTGTTTGCACCATTTATGGATTAAATATAACTACGAAAAATTTTTCTGAAGATACCAAACTGTAAACAAACGCAATATATATTTTTGAAACTGACTTTCCTATAAAAATGGTGTAATTTTCCAATGATGACGTTTTAACGTGTATTTTCCCCATGAATTGATTAGGTAAATATAACTATGGGAAGTTCTTCTAAAAGTACTAAACCTGAAAATAAAAACAAAATATATTTTTGGAAGTGAGTCTCCCATAAAAATGGTGGAATTTTTCCATGATAGTATACACAATGATGATCTGTTAACGTGTATTTTCACCATTAATGGATTAAATATAATTATGGGAAGTTCTTCTAAAGGTACTAAACCTGAAAATATACACAAAATATATTTTTAGAAGCGAGTTTCCTATAAAAATGGTGGAATTTTCCCATGATAGTATACACAACGATGACCTGTTAACGTGTATTTTCGCCATTAATGGATTAACTATAACTGGCAAGTTTTTCTGAAAGTACTAAACATGGAAACAAACGCAAAATATATATTTGGAAGTGAGTTTCCTACAACAATGGTGGAATTTTCCCATAATAGTATACACAACGATGGCCTGTTAACGTGTATGTTCGCCATTAATGGATTAACTATAGCTATGGGAAGTTTTTCTGATGGTACTAAAACCTAGTAAAAAATCCAATACTTGTTCTTGGAAAATTCTTTCTCATAAAAAATCATGGCAACTGGCATTCAAATTATTTTTCGCGATGGTATACAAAATAGTAACATTTTAACGTATGTTTCAACCATTCATGAATTAAATACAAAAATAAGAAGTTTGATTCTGAAGGTACTCACACCTAGTAAATACTAAAGTTTTTGGAAGTTTGTTTTCTATACAAAAATGGTGGAAATCATACAACAAATTTTTTATGGAAGAATGAAGAACAACGACTTCTTAACATGTATTTTTACTACTCATGAATTACATATAACGATGGAATGATTTTCTAAGAGTATTCAAACCTAGTAAAAACCCCAAATAAGTTTTCGGAAATTTGATTCCCCTAAAAAATGGTGGAAACAATACTAAAATTTTCATGCAATCGTATAAAAATATTGACTTTTTAAAGTGTGTTTCAACCATTAATGGATTACATATAGCAACGGAAACTTTTTCTGGAAGTACTAAACCTAGTAAGAAGCCCAAAAAAAGTTTTTGGAGGTTTGTTTCCTATAAAAAATGGTGGAGCATACAAAATATCGACTTCCTAACCATTCATAGATGAAATATAACGACGGAAAGTTTTTCTAATGATACACAAACCTAGTAAAAAATCCTAAATACGCTTCTGTAAATCTGTTCCTGTGTACAAAATAATGACGTTTTAACATTAAGTTTTTTTCACAATAATATACAAAATAATGACCTTTTAGGGTGTATTTTAACCATTCTCGGATTGAACATGAGAAATAAACTTGGTAAGAAATCGAAAATATGATTTTGGACGTTTATTTATCATAAACAATAGTGGAATTTTCCCATGATAGTTTTGAAAACAATGACATCTTAATGTGTGTTTTAACCACTCATGGAATTAATACCAAAATAACGATGGTAAGTGTTTTTGAAAGTACTACACCTAGTAAGAAACCTAAAATAATTTTTAGGTAGTTTATTGCCCATGAAAAATGGTGGAAACCAAACTAAAATTTTCACGTAATAATTTGCAAAATAATGAATCCTTAATGTGTGTTTTAACCATTCATGCATTAAATATAACTATGGAAAGTTTCTCTGATCGAACCTTGCTCTTTAGAAAACCCAAAATATCTTGGTTTTATCAAAATGGAGAAATTTTTCCCTATAAAATCGCAGAATTTTCTCGTGACAATTATAACTTTTTAAGTGTTCGTGGATGTCATTTAGAATGACGACGAGAAGATCTATTGAAAGTACTCTATCATAGCAGCAACCTACAATAGGTTTTTGGAAATGTATTCCCCATAAAAATGAAGAATACGTCACTAGAATTTTCTTGTGACAATACACAGCAAAATTATAACTTTTTAAGTGGTCATGGATATCATTTAGAATACCAATGAGAAGTTTTTTTGAAAGTACTCTATCATAGCAGTAACCTAAAATAGGTTCTTGAAAATGTGTTGCCCATAAAAATGGAGAAAACGTCACTAGAATTTTCTTGTGACAATACACAGCAAAATTATAACTTTTTAAGTGGTCATGGATATCATTTAGAATACCAATGAGAAGTTTTTTTGAAAGTACTCTATCATAGCAGTAACCTAAAATAGGTTCTTGAAAATGTGTTGCCCATAAAAATGGAGAAAACGTCACTAGAATTTTCTTGTGACAATACACAGCAAAATTGTAACTTGTTAAGTGGTCATGGATATCATTTAGAATACCAATGAGAAGTTTTTTTGAAAGTACTCTATCATAGCAGTAACCTAAAATAGGTTCTTGAAAATGGGTTGCCCATAAAAACGGGAAAAACCTCACTAGAATATTCTCGTGACAATCCACAGAAAAATTATAACTCGTTAAGGGTTCATGGATATCACTTAGAATGACGATGAAAAGTTTTTTTGAAAGTAATCTACCGAAAATAGGTTCTTGGAAATGTATTCCCCATGAAAATGGAGAAAACCTCACTAGAATGATCGTGTGACAATTCACAGCAAAATTATAACTTTTTAAATGTTCATGTATGTCATTTAGAATGACGATGAGAAGTTTTTTGGAAAGTAATCTATCATAGTAGCAACCGAAAATAGGTTCTTGGAAATGTATTTCCCATAAAAATGGGGAAAACCTAACTAGAATTTTCTCGTGACAATACACAACAAAATTATAACTTGTTAAGTGTTCATGGATATCATTTAAAATGCCGATGAGAAGTTTTTTTGAAAGTACTCTATCATAGTAGTAACCTAAAATAGGTTCTTGGAAATGTGTTCCCTATAAAAATGGGAAAAACCTCAATAGAATTTTCTCGTGACAATCCACAGCAAAATTGTAACTTGTTAAGTGTTCATGGATATCATTTAGAATGATGATGAGAAGTTTTTTTGAAAATACTCTATCATAGCACTAACCTAAAATAGGTTCTTGGAAATGGGTTTCTCATCAAAATGGAGAAAACCTCACTAGAATTTTCTTGTGACAATACATAGCAAAATTACAACTTTTTAAATGTCCATGGATATCACTTAGAATGACGATGAGAAGTTGTTTTGAAAGTACACTAGCATAGCGGCAACCTAAAATACGTTCTTGGAAATGTATTCCCCATGAAAATATGGAAAACTAGAATTTTATCGTAATAGTACTCAACAAAATAGTCACTTCTTGAAGTGTTCATGGATGTTACTTAGAATGAGTATGGAAAGCTTTTCTGAAAATTCTCTACCGTAGTAGCGAACCCAAAATAAGTTCTTTGACTTGCCTTACCCATAAAAAGGAAGAAGAACACATTAAAATAATGATTTCTTGAAGTGTCTATGATTGTCATCTATTAGAATTAGTAGGGGAATTTCTTTCTGAAGGTACTCTATCGTAGTGAAAACATATAATAAGTTCTTAGACATGTGTTTCCCATAACAATGAGAGAAACCGCATTAGAATTGTTTTGTAATAGTATTGCGACTTCTTTACAGCTCTCTTGGCCGACTATCGCATCCCGAACGTCACTCCTTCTTATCCTGTCTTCACTTAGACCTCGTCATTCCATCGTTTTTTTTTATTCCGTCAACCCGTCTTGTTCTGGGCCTCCCCCATTTTCTTCTTCTATATGGGATCCATTTCTTGTAATACTCAGCAAAATAATCATGGATCATGGATTAGTTACAATAACGATGCGAAGCTTTTCTAAAAATTTTTTACGGTAACAACAAACCCAAAAAGGTGTTGGAAATATGTTCCCCATAAAAAGTAAGGGAGGACACATTACAATTTTCCCATGATAGCACTCAGCAAAATAATGATTTCTTGAAGCGTTTATAGTTGACATTTAGAATGAATATGGAAAGCTTTTCTTGGAAGTAATCTACCGTAATAGCAAATCAAAAATAACTTCTTGGACATGTGTTCCCTATAGAAATGGAAGACACAATGGGGCAGGTTATGTGTTTATCACGTTGCGTATTCTTATATACTATATTGAAGAGATTGTCGTATTAAGAGTAGTCCCCTATTTTCGTATTTTCTTGTAGATATGTTTCAAATTTTAGGTAATAGTTTAAGGTTTTTGCTTTATTCAATTTTGTTAATAAATTTTAGAACAAATTCTATTATTATCTTAACTGGGGATTGTAACTCGGGAGGTTTGCTTACGAAACATTAGGTTAATGCTTAATTTTAAAGATAAAATATCTCCTATTTAAATAAACGACATCAGTAATAACCAATAACAATGATACACTTCTTTCATTTATACAAAACGTCCTGGAAACGCACGCTGTACAAAATTATAACTTCTTGTATTTTACGCAAAGTTTAGTTCTCTGAGAAACCCTGTGTAATCAAAAACTAACCTTACTACTAAACTTTAAGAAAAACCAATCAGGATCTTCAGAATGTATAGTTAAAGACAGATTTCAGTAGTCTTTCTCCACATCCTTTAGTTTCGGAAGAATACTGATAACTTCTGTTCTCTCCCAAATTTTGCACTCTAATTTGGAATCACTATGTATAGTGTACGCGGGAGTTTATCAATGCCGATTGCGATACTAAACTTTATGATGACGGTATTTTAGTAACATACATTCAGTTAAAATCATTAATTGGAGAAAATACCGTTGATGTCCATTCTGAAATTTAATGCTATTGTTGTTGCTAGTATAGAGTTGCCTAATTTGATTCAGAGCTGATGATGTGCAAAAGAAAGCGAAAAGAAACATTTTTCCCTATCGAAACATCAAGTGGAGTTGTATACGATAGACTGTTGGAATGTTGATAGATAACCAAATTTAAAATGTGACAGTAACTCCACGTAGGAAATCTACCACTTCGTTTTACTTTCAATTCGAAGTTGTAGGGAAGTGCGAAAGGAGTAAAAGACATACGTAACGTATAATCATTATTCTTAAAGGGGACATAGTAGCGAGTTGCATCGTATAACATTATACAATGCCGACATAATGGAATAAAGAAAATGAAACGAATGTGTAAAACATGCTTTAGTTACACTTAAATGTACTCTAATATCAATATTCTACAAATCAAATATTAAAGTAAATAGTTGTGGGAGGATACTTCAGTAGTACAACGGAATAATTTATTAATATAATATAACAGTAGGAATAATAACATAGAATACAGAAAGTAACGCGGAAACGCGAGTGGCGTTGGTCACGACCGGGATCCGGTACCGATCACCCAGGAAATGAGAAAAATTTCCGACTCCTGGAGTGATTCGAACGGGGAAGCGTTCGGACTATTACATCCAAAGCCTGGCTGTCTTACCACTGAGCCACCAAGTTCCTTAGTTTTTATATATTTGTTACAAAGTGCCACCACGATTTTACCACTAAAATTTTTATCGCTATGGTATTGAAAAGTTAACACATTGTAACTTATTACCATTAAACGTCCTTTGTTGACTTGTCGTTGCCGAAATACTTATATTATGATCGTAGGGGGTTTTCTCAAAGTACTATAAGTTATAGTCTCAACTAACCTTCTTGAATAATCAAATGCAAGTTTATTAGAAAATTGGGACCCCTTGTTGCATTACTTATGATAACTTCGGCAACATACGGGATATATATGATTCAATACCTAAATTTCGTTTGTTGATAGTTTAAGATCGATAATAGAGCCTGCTCGAACGAAACCGACATTATGTAAAATAGTTTACTAAACTATAATACAATTTAACAGTGGCGGATTTACGATTTTGGTGGCTATAGGCTGATATATCTTGCCTCCTAGTCTCAATATACATACCAGAGGCGTAACTAAGATTTTGGCGTGCTTATCATATTATTGATTTGACGCCCCTGACGGTTATTTCAAATTCGTCTTTGCGAATTTGGCGTCTTTTACACCTTTCTCGAGGCGCTACCCTTTGCAACTCTCCCTTTGCCAATGCCTGGGTACACCAGTGAACTTAAAATCAAAAATTGTATAAAAGAGATAGATAAACCGAAAAATATTAAGACTGTAATAGAAAATATAAAGGAACGTAGTAATTCTTAACAATACGTAAGATTTTATGATGTAACAATTTTTATTTTCTTTTAAATAAGCGGCGTGGGAATGGTAAATTTGAGCCGTATTTCCATAGGTAGAAAACATTTCTGAGAAATTATTAGTTCAATGGGCCAAAATATGTTGCCACGTTGTCGCGCCTACCTGCCTTTATGCCGAAAAACAACCGCTGTCAAAAATTTGACGACGTGGCATCAACCTACTTAGCCTAATTGTAAATCCACCACAGAATAGACACTGCTCTGTCAAACGCTTTAGAGGGAATCCGCCACGGTATAGAAACTGCGCTATCAAACGATTTGGGTAATTTAGTATAAAATAGTTCGGAAGATTTGCCGCCGTAGGCTTCACTCTACTTAGTCGTATGGCAAATCCGCCACGGAATAGAAACTGCTCTATCAAACGATTTAGATAACTTAGTATAAAATAGTTGGGAAGATTTGCCGCCGTATGCTTCAGCCTAGTTAGTCTTATGGGAAATCGGCCACGGAATAAAAATTGCGCTATCAAACGATTTAGGTAACTTAGTATAAAATAGTTGGGACTTAGTCTTATGGAAATCCGCCACGGAACAGAAACTGCGCTATGAAACGATTTACGTAACTTAGTACAAAATACTTGGGAAGATTTGCCGCCGTAGGCTTCAGCCTAGTTAGTTTTATGGGAAATCCGCCACGGAATAGAAACTGCGCTATCAAACGATTTACGTATCTTAGCATAAAATAGTTGGCAAGTTTGCCGCCGTCTGCTTCAGCCGGCTTAGCCTTATGGGAAATCCGTCACGGAATAGAAACTGCGCTATCAAACGATTTACGTATCTTAGCATAAAATAGTTGGCAAGTTTGCCGCCGTCTGCTTCAGCCTGCTTAGCCTTATGGGAAATCCGTCACGGAATAGGAACTGCGCTTTCAAACGATTCAGGTAACTTAGTATAAAATAGTTGGCAAGATTTGCCGCCGTAGGCTTCAGTCTACGTAGCCTTATGGGAAATCCGCCACGGAATAGAAACTGCGCTATCAAACGATTTATGTAACTTAGTATAAAATACTTGGGAAGATTTTCCGCCGTAGGGTTCAGCCTAGTTAGTCTTATGGGAAATCCGCCACGGAATAGAAACTGCGCTATCAAACGATTTACGTATCTCAGTATAAAATAGTTGGCAAGTTTGCCGCCGTCTGCTTCAGCCTGCTTAGCCTTATGGGAAATCCGTCACGGAATAGAAACTGCACAGTCAAACGATTTAGGTAAGTTAGTATAATATACTTAGGGAAATTATAAAATGTCTGACTGTACAAATAGTTAAATTTAGGAAAATGGTACTATCCTCTTGATACCTTTGTTGGGTGAGTACGAAACACTATTTGAAATTCCATTATTATCCGCATTAAAAGGATCTAATGAACTCTTAGCAATAATTCCGACTCGGGGTGTACACGCATCGTTGTCACTCTTAAACGCCTGGGGCCCCTTGAAGTTGATCCCCCTGCGTTAGCAGCTATTATCCAAAAACACCTGTTGCCCACATGGCTTTTCATAAACCATTTATACGAGTCTGCTCACTCTGAAGTCCTCGCTCTTCGCTATTACCCTGGTCTTTACTTTATTTAAACCGAAGTAGTCAGCACGTTTCGCGCTTTTCTGTTCGACCAAGGTAGTCCCTTTTTCTGTGACGCAGCCTAGCTTTATTCAAAGCACACGCTCTGTATGGATGTTCGTGCAGGCTAAGCCATCGCTTTGTGTATTCTGAAAGGGGTTACATTTATGTTATTTTACTAGTGTCCATCCACGCAGCAGTAAATTAAAATAGCTGCCAAATTAAACATCAACTTGTATCTCACATTTCGAATAATGGACTAAAACCAAAACTACCATGACAGTCATATATTGTGGTTGAATTCCACAATATAATAAAATAAGGAAATTTATAAACTTTTATAGACATGTAACTGTAACTTCGTCGTATGGGCGCATTTTGATGTGGGAATAACCAGCCCTAAGTCGAAGCGGTCTCAAACAGTATTACCTTTTTGGAGAACAATAAACAGAAGGTTACTAAAATTGAAACAGATCAATGGGTATGACATTCTTATATAGATACCACAACCTGTGACTTTGATTTAAAGTAAGATAATCAAAACTGCCAGTTATGTGTAAACTATGCATTAGATCATTCCGAATTTAAATTTGCTTCAATTATGTCCCTAAAATAACTGAGTTGGATCTTAATTTTTGCAGAAAATAAACCAAACATTGAAACAAACCCGGAAATAAAGTAATACTGAAACCTTTGTCGGTTGGACGATAGCACTGAGGAAACATATTTTATTATTGGATTCCTATTGCTAATTATAAAGGCGTTGTTGCTATATTCTTTGTTACATTCTTGAAGCGTATTCGTTCTCAAATGATATTGCATCTACCATAGCAACCAAGTTCGATTTTTGCCAAGCTAGTAGTAAATTTCGCGATAGAGTCTGCCTATTAGAAAGTTTCTTTATATGGGTCAATTTTTGCAACAGATTAATTTATGATTTCAGACAATATAAGAAATATTAAAGATAATAGAAGAAGTTTACGTGTAGTATATTAAATCCACAATTTGAAATACATATGTAAATTACATTAATTTCCTTTTCACTAGGTACTTTTATTTCCAGGTTTGTGCTGCCGATAGTATAAGTGTTAACTCAAACACGGTGTAAACACCACCTTTTCGTAATGATTCTATGCGCAGTTACGCTGTGCGCAAACCTCTTTTGATTGGTCAGAAGCACGTACGTCATCGATCCCTCCAAATTTTGAAGGTTTGAATACAAGCATTTGACATATAAAATAATGCGACACTTTTGATGACTATGAGTTTATCTCCATGGTTAGTAAAATTAATAGAAGGGTTCAAGCAGAGAAATTAAAAATTAAGAAGGCGATAGCTCTATTTCAATATTCATCACATTAAATCTTTATGTCATAATTTTCTCTTAACTGAGTGAATATTGCAAGATTTTTCGAGGAAATTAAAATAAGTTGCAAATTTTCTGTTCTTTTTTATGATTACAATTACATTATTAATTATTAAATAAAACCTGTATTATGCATATTGTACAAACACTGATTTGTTCATTCTCAGATTTTTTATGGCAGAGTGAGATGGTGTTTACTAGACATTAATTAGGTTTATTTTTTATATACCACAATTTCTTATTCATTAAAAAAATTACTTAGGTGCATCTTTTTTTTTCATTCATTCATAAAAACGCCCCCCCCCCGGAACCGCCTTCGCATTACTTGCGGGGGTGCGGGCGTCCCTTACACACTAACCATTCATGCAACATGCGCCCTAAACATAATTAAGTGAAATACGGTCGCCTCGGCCGAGGTTCGACACGCGACCGATCGGCCACATTTCACTGTGACCTCGAGTGGCAGTGCGTATTCGCACCGGGGTCCCACTTAGGTGCATCTAACAAATTCCTGTTATAAAGAATCATTTATATCTGCAGGATTAGCATGGCGTACACAGGCGAGCGCTGGTTAAAGAGTACTTAAAATTAAGCAACGATCCACATGATTACCACTTGGACGGGTAAGCGGAAACCTGCGCTCACACGCTGCTATCCTGATGCCTCGGAGGGTACCTACAATTGTCGGTTCCATTGGGTTAGTGGGCCACAGCACGAACTACCTTCAACATAGTTAAGGTGGCAGCCGAGTGCGGAACAGCCTTCGGGTATCCCCGCAAACATTTCCCGTGCACTCTTTAGTTATATCTGCATACAGGGTTTCCAAATTAACTGAAGCATGTACAAAATGGATAGGAAATTAGTTTTCCTAATTTTATACCCCAGAAATACTTTTTCTAGAAATCTGTACTGTATTATTGTTATTAGCAGTTGAATAACGTCGTTGAGTCAAAGAAAAAAATAGTTTCTACTTTTCAACAAACTTAAAAATTGATAGGGTTGAAGAGTGTTGTTCTGATAATATTAAATCAAACCCGCGGCGGTTAACCCTGCAAGACTTCATCTAGTACCTAACGAAAATATCGAAAAAAATTGTTATTTCTGTAGTATTACATGTAAGAGTGAAAGAAAGCTGTTTGGAACGCCATTGTGGCAAAAGTTTCGGTCCCGATTTAAAATCAGCACACAGTCTAATAGTTTAGATTTCGTAAACAATCCACAACAAAAAAAAATGAACACAAAATGATTCATCACTTAAATCTGTGGTCCTTACATACCCGTCTGACGAAGGATAGCGGGCGGCAGACGGTAAAAGCACGGCCAACACTCCGTTGCATACGACACCAACGTGTACGTCACAAACTTGGTGCGTTTCATTTTTTTAAGCGTTTAACCAATTGCTCTCCGGCAAGAGATGTTCCCTATTTTCACCCCTGAATTGAAATGAATATTATTTGATTTTGACTCAGTTTTGAAGGTGTAATTATTTTCTATTTGACTAAACACCACTAATAATAGATAATAACAGTTACATAATTTATATTCTTAGTTTGTGAACATAAAATATAGAAAAACAATTTCCCATGTATTTTGCTATGGTTCAGTTCGTTTGGAATCCCTGTATATTATCCAAAATATAGCCATAGTAGATTTTGAACACAGAATATACAATACCAAATCATATAATATTGGAGAAGAGTAGGCCCTGAAATGTTAGCTCCATATCAATATTTTCTTTTTTAAATGCATGCTGTTTGCTGAACCATAGATTCAGGTTAAATCTATTTCTGTTTTGGTAATTTGTTTAACATTGCAAATTAAATATGTAAAACGAGCCCCGCACTGTAATTCTACCTACACAAACACCATTCCTTACATACAATTCGATTATAAATATTATATAGCCATAAATGTAAACCTAATAAGATTTTGGTTTGACAATGTCAAATAATATACATTTTTTAAGAGTCGTGGAGTTGTCAAAGCAACCCCATTCCCATCCCACCCCGCTTATCTTGGATCAGCGCACTTAGCGCTGTACACGAGTATAACATGCCCCACCCTTTAACCTCCCCAACTATACTACCGAGCCACCCCGGTTGCTCCAGAATTAATTAAAATGCGGGCTACAACGGG
Organism: Limonius californicus; assembly: GCA_014611495.1. Classification (NCBI taxonomy): domain Eukaryota; kingdom Metazoa; phylum Arthropoda; class Insecta; order Coleoptera; family Elateridae; genus Limonius; species Limonius californicus. Next base: position 9,183 of record JABXWE010016137.1, on the reverse strand, counting down.
ATTCGAACTCGGGTCGACAGGTTGCGAGGTGGATTCAGTCGCTTATCACATTTTAAATGCGTTAGAGTTAGAAAATTATGTAGGTTTTCGTGTTCCGAACATGTTAAATATCATACTGTACTAAGTAAGAAAGGAAACGAACCTAATTTTTTATTTTTCTTAGTATATGTCTAGTTTTTATCAAAGGTAGCAGAGTTTTACTGCATTCTAGCTTTACAGATGTGTATAGAAAAATTTCACAATAAAGATGCCTCAGTAAAAACCTTCTAGGATGTTTAGTTTTGGTAGGTTACCAGAACGTATAATAACCACAAGTCCAATCAAGTGTAAGTGGGTGAAACATAGTTTGACAGTTCATGAATATCAAAAATCGGAATACGGTGTGATCCATCAAAAACTTCTGGGTTCGGTTGGGAAAATGAACATCGCTGCATCGTGGAAAGTAAAAATGTAATAAACCGCATCAGAGGACTGGAAAAATGTGCTGCAGACCAAAAGAGCGGGGTGGGTGTGGCAGCTCGTTTATTTTCTCATATATGTTGCAATTTTTCTTTATAGCTACAGTGCAATGCTTCGATGGGGTAACGTTGAGCAACGTATAACCTATTAAAGCTAAGTTTTGAAAATAATCAGTATTGCTTATTTAGTTTATTGTTGGTAGATATTTAATATGGTCTTCTGCATTTTTGTAAGCAATATAATTAATTACTGATTCTGATTTTTCAATAATCTGAAATGGATCGTTCGAACATATCAGTTAAGGAGTCACTTTTATTAGCAAGGAACAAGGTAATCGCAATTAAACGTTGTATTTGTAAAATACACATGCATACTTTTTGCCAGCAGCTGAACCTGCAGTCTACACTCTACGGTTTATTTGCTAATTTCTGTTAAATAGATCTACTACATCTAATTTCGCTATTGAACTACGTAATTTGTTCGTGTCTACATTTATTTCTTATGCTCCTCTGGCTATTCTCCTTTTTACACCCTGTAGATTATTTAATTCCTCATGCATATTTCTGTGATTTTGTATAACGCTCAATTACTTTTAGTGGGCCATCTAATTTTTAATTAATTAATTAGACACATTATATTGCGCAAAATAAGATAAACACTGATTACCACTTTTTAGGGGTTTGAAAGAGCATTTTAAGGGATGACATATTTGGGATGGTGATTTTAACATAAGTTTTATAAATAAAATCCATAAAACTTGCAATGCGATAAAACGCATGATTAAAACCAAGAATAATTTAACAGCTAGTGCCCACAATTTAATTCCAGTAGTCTCCGACATTAGCTAATATTGACTATTGTTTATTATTTTTAGGGCGCAGCGTTGCAGGAACTTACTCGTTAGTTTCAGTACGGGATATTTGCATTTTCCTAAGAAACATAATTAATAATTCTGATTTTGTACATAGCCATAGTCTAATGTCAGCGGACCCCTACATTAGCTGATATTGATTATTGTTTAGCATTTTTAGGACGTAGCGTTGCAGAAACTTACTATTTGTTTGATTATTAGTTTCAAAACGAATTCACACGAATTTATTACAAGCAAATCGTAGTTAAATATTATATATTTGAATCACATATTATTTATAACATTTACGGCTAGATGAACCTGCAGGCTACACTCCACGTTTTATTTGGTGGTTTTCTTTAAATAAATAATAAATAAACTATATCTACTTTCGTTGTGAAATAAATTATTTATTATTATTAAATTATTTACTTTGGGGGGAGGGGGGCATTTAACAGCCTCATCGTATTGCGAAAAATAACATTCATACCTACAGATGAGCGCTTTTAGGGGTTTGCAAGTAAATTATAAGGGATAAAATATCCAGACGCGTTGAAACTGATTATTAAAGTCAATAATAATTTAATATTGAATGAATACAGTCTATTTCCAATGGCCTCCAGTATTGGCTGATACTGGCTATTGTTTAGTATTTTCCGAGCTCGGCATTCCAAGAACTTACTATTTGTATGGTTATTAGGCTCAAAACGGTGATATATGTGATATGACTAGTTATACTAATATCAAACCATACCATAGCAATAAGATCGCTGCGATTGGTGAATTTTAATTTAAATGAAAGTTGCACCGTTTCAAACATTATTGGTGATTTTTTCGTTAGACATTATCATTTTTTACACAAATAAATGAGCTGTGGTTAATTACCAAATAACCACGTAAAAGTGTATTGCTTATTTAGGATGTCGTCGGATCAATGCATCTCTCATGATGGATCGGTTTAGAATGAGCCAATCAGAAATACTAAATCTAGCGTCTTTAATTGAATCGAGAACTGCAGTGGTTCACAACATACGAATAATCTTCCGCCAAATAAATTCCGAAAATGTTGAGATAGGTGGAAGGGATACGGATTTAATGCACATAGATTTTTACGTTATTTTCAACAAAACGCATCTTAATTGAAACAAGCTGTATCATCCTGTAGGTACGATCTTACTTTGTTCCACTTACTTATTATTGTTTTAGAACCGTAAAAGATAAGACAATCCATAAAGAAACCCACATTTTTCGTTTCGCCTTTTCCGAACTCATTTCGTACTTAAAATTAGAGCAAACTCGCTCAACAAAGTACGCCATAAATGTGATTTTAGTTGCGCCAACTTTCACTGTTGACTTCCATAAATCAATAGGTGGGTTAATAAATGTTTTACCGGTAATGTATGAGAAAATCATGAGTGATTGTTTCCCTATTAATTACCACTAGCGATGTCTTTTCATTCAAATTGATTCGATTGGTTATTGGCAAGGAATCTGGTCTCTGTGATTGGGCGAATTGAATGTCAGTAAATGATATAGTTTATTTTGAAGTGTCTAACGCTAGTCGAAATTAGACAGATTCCAAAAATGTCTCGTTTGCATTTATATTAGTATTTGAAATTACATAATTAAATAAAAAAAAAAACACGGATTGCAATAACGTCTAATAAAAATGGCGAACAGAAGTAATGTTTATGGAACAAATGTCGAATACAAAACTGTTGAATAAAAAAATATCGAATGGAAATAATAAATAAATGACAAAATTTATCGAATGCCGTAATGTCGAATACTAACGGTTCTCAAATTTAAACAGGAATCTTCTCTTCTTCTTTTTTCTTCTATGTTAGGCATTTTATGCCTGTTCCAAAAACACGATCTATAGGCTATCGCGCCATCTTTTGACGTGTCTGCCCACACACGATTGTTTAATATAAACCTCTACCTGAAGACAATTCTAAAACTAGATGTAACTAAAGGTTGGTCCTGACTCTTCGCATATCCATATGAATCGTTTGCAAATCGCTTCTTTTTTACTGCAGCGATATGAGAGAGAACAATATCAATTTTTGGGCTCAAGTTATAAAACGCGTATAAATTAATTTACTCTTGTGTGAAAACTTGCATTTTCAAAGCCATAGAAAGCAAAAACAGATGGTAAAACGATGGGAGAATTTTTTTGGGATTCTCTTGGGGTGCTCTTTTTGATTTCCCTACAGAATATCGTATAATCAATGCAAACTATTATTCAACACTTTTCCCCAATAAAACAGGCGAACAGGAACGACTGGGAGACAAGACAAAGTCTGTTTAATTTCTCCAAGACAATGCTCGCCCTCATACCGCTGCAAGAACAATTCCTTGCTCCCACAGATTTTCCTTTGGTTGGCCCTCTAAATAAATTTTTAGCCTGGAAAACTTTCCGGTCAAATAGCGACGTTATCGAAGCTGTTCCAGAGTAGATACGCAAGCAATCTAAAGACTTCTTCCAGGGGTATTAAGAAGCTTTAAAATCGATTGTGCAGATGCATCGGTAGGCAGGAGGTCTACACCGAAAATTAATATAATTTTCATCATTGCAAATATGCTTTTTTTTATAAATAATATCCTGTTTGTGTTAAAAAGATATCAAATTTAAAGCGCAAAGGACCGCTTATTAAAAATCAAAAACAAAACTTGTAGTAATATAATTGATATCGAAGAACATTACCGCAATAAAATATAATTTGAATGTGGACACTGAAAATACTAACTTAGATATAACTAGAATTAATCAAAAGTTATTGAATACGAAAGTGGTTGGTAATGAAGAAGAGATAACAGCGATTAAGGTTTATATAACTTGCAATATGAAATAACAATGTTTCGCGAACACCTACTACATATTAAAATGCAGCAATTCAAATTTCTGATTGACGGATGCATAAGAAACCAAACTGCTGTAAAATAAATCTTTCAAACTAAGAGAGAATGGGCTCTAGCTAGCTAGCCTTGCTTGGGGCCTCAGTGAAGTAGTGCGGAAACGCGCTGCCATCGAGGTCACAGCGAAATGTGGTCGATCTGGGTTGGATGCTCAATCTACACTAATCTTCTGGATCTGATTTGGAGCTTCCTAATACCTTCCTGGAAGAAGTCTTTGGGTATAACCACTTTTCAACAGCTTCGGCAACGTCGTTATTTCACGGAAAACTTTTACCGATTAAAAATTCTTTTAGTGACCCAAACACATAGTAATCGGAAGGAGCAAGATTAGGACTGTTTGCTGCATGCGGAAGAACGTTCCACTGAAATCTATTTATGGTTTCAATCGTTTTTGCAGCGGTGTGGGTCAAGCATTGTCTTGGAGAAAACAAACAGAACTTTGTCTTCTCTTCCGTTTGTTCCTGATCGCCTGCTTGATTGCGTAAAAGTGCCGAATAATAGTCTGCAGTGCATTCTAGGACGTTCTGTAAGGAAATCAACATAAAGAACATCTCTTAATAATCCCAAAGAATGTTGCCATCACTTTACCAGCTGACAAGACGTGGTGTGACACCACTGCATGCTTGAACGTTGCAACTTGAAAGTAAAATAATGAACTCAGGTTTTGTCACAAGTAAGTCCTAACATTCATCTCCTTCTGTCTGATATCGCTGCAGTAAAGAAGAAGCGAATTGCAAACGATTCGACTTGTGTTCTTTGGTTAACAAGCGCAGAATCCACCTGGCACTCACCTGACGATTTTTTAGTTTGTTTTTTATCATGTCTTTAACACTTCCAACATTAATTTGTCAATTTTGATAAATTTGACGAACAGTACCCGTCTGGCATGCGGAATAAGCGCATTAACGCTTCCTTAATTTTCAGGATTAACCTAAATTGCAGCTCGTCGTACAGGAGGTTCATTTTCTACATAAGTTCATTCGTCTCTAAAAGATTTAGACCACTCAAACACCAGACTTTTAGAAATACAATGATCCTCGTATTGTGCTCGTGGTTTTGTAAGAATTCCAGTCGAATTTGCGCCTTCTTTCATGAGAAATTTCATTGATGTTCGTTATAAAATAGTTTCACCATACTTTCCCAACACTATACCAATAGCATTGAAGAGCAACAAGTAGTAGACAACGGCACCTCTCCAAGTAGAAAAAGAAAACATTTTTATTAATTTTCTAATAATTTTAAGAATTTACAAGGTTTCTGAAATATTCACCGGCGAATTTTCGTCGGTAAATCAGTAGATTCTAATTATGCCTAAATGTGGAATTTGAAGGTTTTGCCACTTGTATTTCCAATTCTTCGGATTCCTCCGCATCATTTTCATCATCAAAATTTTCAATCGCCGTGATCAAATCTTCCAAAATATCAGCTTCAAATGAATAGTCTGTTATCATTACCTCATTGTCTATACTCTATATCAGTGGTACCCAAACTTTTTTAAAGTGATTCCTTCTTGAACCCTCTAGTAGTACGCAACTTCATTCAGAATCAGCGGCTAACAGCCAACTGACGTCGTCTGTTACCAAGTAGCGCAATTTATTTATTTGTTCTCCATGTTTTCGGGAATTTCCACCATATTCGAGACGGTGCTAGATGACACTGGAATAAGCTGGAAAATCAATTTTGCTGTATATAAGGAGCGATTAATCATTATTTCAAAATTGTGTGCTGTACTGCTGATTGTGTGTTGAGTGCAATAAATCGATAACAAATATTTAACGTTAAGTACGAGCTATACCCGTTTGTAAAGATGGATACATTTTTAAAACGATCATTCGAACCTTCCGCGTCTGGCAGTGACAATAATCCAAAGAAAAATAGATTGTACAGTGATGAATACCTCAAATATGGTTTTATCGATATGTCCCAAGAAGACCAGTGCGTACTTTGTCGAGAAGTATCAAAAGAAAGTGTGAAGCCATCCAAGCTATTTTGACATTTAAATACTAAACATCCAGAGAAAAACGAAGAACCTGTAGAATGCAATGGAATGTATTTTGAAAAATGTCATTAAAGTGGTAAAATCTAATAAGAGACAATCATTGCAGATTCGTATTTTTCGAAAAATTTGTGAAGACATGGGTTCTTTATACACAAATCTTCTGTATCACACAGAAGTAAGATGGCTGTCGACGGGTTATGTCTTGAAAAGAGTTTTCTAGTTAAAAGCGAAACTTTGGATGTACCTGCAACATGAGAAACAGGCATATCTTCTGTTCTCTTCGTGCCGTCTCTACCAGAGGTTGGCGATCACTGTAGCAAATTCTTCTCTTTTTTCAGCAATTGTAAAGAGCTGTTGGACGTTTATCCTAGTCCATTGCCGTATATTCCTCAGCCATGACGTTTTTCTTCTTCCTATACCTTGTTGTCCGTCTATCTTCCCTTTCATTATTGATTGAGGAACGCTATATCTATTATTACGCAGTATGTGCCCTAGATAAGCTATTTTTCGTTGTTTTATTATTCTTATTGATTCTTGTTGTTTATTCATTCTTCTTCGCACTTCTTTTTTGTTGTGTGTGATGTCCATGATATTTTCAACAGGGTTCGGTATAACCGCATTTCAAAAGCATTTAGGTTGTTTATCATTGCAGCGTTTAAAGTCCATGCTTCAACCCCGTATAGAACTACGGGTAGTACTGGACATTTTACCATTCTCCTGCGAAGTTGTAGATTTAAGTTTATATTACCTAATAATGCTCTCATTTTTATAAATGTACTTCTGGCTTTTTCGATTTTGGGTTTTATATTTTTCATTTCCCTTTGGAAATTTTGGAGCACTTAAACACTCTGAATAGCAGTGTGCAGGACCGCGATATTATCATTATAACAGCCATGGACAAAATTAACTGATTTATAAAGAAACCTGATTTCTGATCGACTTCCATTAGCAAAGTATGGTTCATTCCAGTGCGTTCAAGAACTCATGATAGACTTAGTTAAGGATGATAATAGATAAATTATGAGCACGTGTTTGCAGATATGCAAGTTAGTTTGAATAATTTAAAACTAAAGCTCATTGACTATTTCCTCAAAGTAATTCAAAGCAGTAATGCCAATCACAGACGGATATTGAATTCGTTTTTAAACAATTCCGTTGAACAAGCTAAAATTTCGACAAACGTGAAAGAAAAGCGTATTGAAATATCATGTGATGTGAATGTTGAAACTAAATTTTTTTATCAGAGAGTAGATCAATTTTGAAATGCAAGAATACCCCCAGCTAGCAGACAAAGTCATAAAGTGTTTGGTGCCATTTGCTACATCATATTTGTGCGAATAAGTTTGTCATCTATGACTGCCATGAAAACAAAAGTAAGAAATCGCATCGAATTTGAAAATGATATCATTGTGTGTGTATCGAATACAGACCCCAGATTTGAACAGCTTGTTTCTGAAAAAAACAGGCACATACATCGCATTGATATTTTTACTTGGCAAATTGTTTTTATATTTACAGTTATTTATGTTCAGTTTCTTGCATTTATTAAAACAAAATAAAACATTTAATATTTCAAGTTTGATCTATTTTGTTTACTTTGTGAAAGACAGAAATAAATGTCTTGAAAAGGAATTTTGTTATTTTGGAAATCATCCCGCGACCCCCCTAACCCTATATCGCTACCTCCCTAACCCTATATCGCGACACCTCTAACCCTATATCGCGACCCTCCCAACCCTATGTTGCGACCCCCCTAACCCTACATCACGACCCCGCAAGGAGTCGCGACCCATACTTTGGGAACCATTGCTCTATATCAAAGTAATACCTCAAAGTAATATCGTTTTCACTAAAATCATTTCGTTGTAACAAAGATTTTAGCTTCATTTCCATTTCATTCAATTCATTGCTTGATGCTGGTGTTGCTTTAACAAGTTTTCTCTTACTATGGTTACAGGAATACCATTGGTTGGATGCTCGGAAACTTACTCTCAAAATCAGTTTTGGCTTGTTGCAGCTGTATAGTATAGGAAATATCCCCGCGAACTCCCTAACCCTATACCGCGACACCCCCCTAACCCTATATCGCTACCTCCCTAACCCTATATCGCGACACCTCTAACCCTATATCGCGACCCTCCCAACCCTATGTTGCGACCCCCCTAACCCTACATCACGACCCCGCAAGGAGTCGCGACCCATACTTTGGGAACCATTGCTCTATATCAAAGTAATACCTCAAAGTAATATCGTTTTCACTAAAATCATTTCGTTGTAACAAAGATTTTAGCTTCATTTCCATTTCATTCAATTCATTGCTTGATGCTGGTGTTGCTTTAACAAGTTTTCTCTTACTATGGTTACAGGAATACCATTGGTTGGATGCTCGGAAACTTACTCTCAAAATCAGTTTTGGCTTGTTGCAGCTGTATAGTATAGGAAATATCCCCGCGAACTCCCTAACCCTATACCGCGACACCCCCCTAACCCTATATCGCTACCTCCCTAACCCTATATCGCGACACCTCTAACCCTATATCGCGACCCTCCCAACCCTATGTTGCGACCCCCCTAACCCTACATCACGACCCCGCAAGGAGTCGCGACCCATACTTTGGGAACCATTGCTCTATATCAAAGTAATACCTCAAAGTAATATCGTTTTCACTAAAATCATTTCGTTGTAACAAAGATTTTAGCTTCATTTCCATTTCATTCAATTCATTGCTTGATGCTGGTGTTGCTTTAACAAGTTTTCTCTTACTATGGTTACAGGAATACCATTGGTTGGATGCTCGGAAACTTACTCTCAAAATCAGTTTTGGCTTGTTGCAGCTGTATAGTATAGGAAATATCCCCGCGAACTCCCTAACCCTATACCGCGACACCCCCCTAACCCTATATCGCGACCCCCAATCATATATCGCGACCCCCCTAACCCTATATCGCGACCCCT
>JABXWE010016133.1:0-26855 GCA_014611495.1 Limonius californicus | reverse complement strand
ATATATATATATATATATATATATATATATGCTGTGATTGGCTTCCAGCAATTCTACCGCGTAGCAACTTCTTGGTCCTGCGACCGACCGGCTTAACAAATTGTATGTTTTTGAAGCATGGACATGAATAAAGCAAACGAAGATGGGGAAGGATTTACCGATTCCGTAATAGGAAATAGATATTTGATGAATTATGGCAAATATGTAATTTTCATCATCAGCATCAAGGTTAAGCCTGTTTGACTAGCTCTGTCTTTATGATTACTTTTGAGTTCCTGTCTGATATGTTAAGTTGAAGTCTTTAGCAACATTACTGAATAGAAACAGCTCTTCTGCCGTTTTTTGTCATTGTTCCGTGAAAAATATATAATGATAATTGTATTATACAGATAATAAATATTGGAATGTTTTATGGGGATACAGTATATTACGGGAATGCAAGGTGCAAATTATGTAAAAAATTATTCAGAGAAATTCTAGATGAAAATAGAGGAATCTATAAATAAAGGGAGTGCATAAGAACCTGAGCAATATAGGCATAATATCTAGAAGATAGCGATTTGAGCCACGTAATGCTGGAAAGAGTAGTGGGGCTATGGATGATAATGGTCATTAAAAATTAACACAGGAAATTTTTTTTTCTATGTATTATTGTGTAATTGCTTTTGCTTCTTAGAACTCGGTTGGTACGCACTGAAGCTAAACTTAGTTATTGCTTGATATTATACGATTTCTGTATATTGATATTGTTTATAGATTGTAAGTGTGCGTTTTGTAGATCCGATATAGTTTTATTTTCGTTGCCTTTTGTAAGGTAATGACTTCAGTACTGGATAAACGGTAATGATGAACAATAAGTTTCGAAAAAGGAAAAGGAATATCATTGTGTATACAACCCTAGACTAACCGAGATAAGTGTTATGTCTGAGCCACCTCTCCTAATATGTTTCGATCTACAAAGAGTACTACTTTCTTTTTGGCGTGATTTAGCACCTTTGCTGTAGTACTAATGTAAGTAAATTAATTTCTTTAGTACATATACTGTTTACACTTAAATTTAAACAAACCGAATAGGTAAGTTTTTATTTGAACGTTTATTCGTGCATCTTACACTTTGTAATACAATATACTTTTCCTAAAAATACTCTCCGTATAGGTTAGACAGTATAAATAAACTGCAATTCTGTTTGTCCTATACGAAGTTTGATAAAGGCATCATATACAAATTAGACTAAGATTTTTTCATATTTCCAAGTTTATTGTTGCGCCGTCTAGTTTACTGTGGCGTATTGCACCTTAGATTTGAATGTACTAAGTAACTGCATAACTACTACTGATTTAGTCTTAAGTACATGTGTTTAAAATCAGCAGTAAGCAGAAATAGAAGCTAATGTATCACATGTTCTGTACTGACTGCAAAATAGCCATACTTTAACATGAATGGTGTAAGTGAAATAAGTAGGTATGTATTAATATTCTGTAATAGTACAAAGTAGTGTACCATAGAGAAGGTTGTAGAAGAAATATCATTATTATTTAGAATATGATTAACTTCTTTAACAATACTTAAGGATTTTTTTTATTCGTACTTAACACCAATCAATTCGGTTTCAATATTTAATTACACACTACTTTTAAATATTTCCTAATTCTGATACTCTTGTTGTTGAGGTTTCAAATAATCTTCAAATTTGCACCTTTGCGCGTATTCTAAATTTACTAAACACAGCCTAAAATATCTCATCGGATAATATTGGGGCTCCTAAACCACTGTCTACTTCCATTTGTAAGTGTACTCCTTCAGCTGTAACATTCATGAACAAAGCTTCATTTATGCTGGAAATTTCCTGTGATCCTCCTGTCACTTGCACGGCTAATAACTTTCGCTTTCTTTACACCACCCATTGCAACTAAATTAGAAACATTACTTCCTGTTATTATTCTCGACTGTGCACTATTTTGTAACATACTTTAGAAGTATATCTCGAATTATTGGCTTGAAACGTGATTGACCGAGTTCGTTTCCACATTAGTAGCATTCACAAGACTTGTTACTTAACTGACTTGGCCTCTATTTACTAGGTATAGGGATGTAATGCAATTGAAAATACGGGAATATATGGAGCGCTGCTGCTCTGATCTGTACTAGATCTTTTTTATCAGCACTCTGAAATATGTAATATTAAAATACTCCAGTTAGATGCAAAATATTTTAGGTCTGTCTCTGAATATTTACGTTACTACAGTATGTTCCAAATACCAATTTCGTCATTGAAATTTCGGAAACTGGCAAAGAGACAACTTCGGTTAAATAACAAAAAGATGTATATTTTAAAAGGTAATTTATTCACGCTCTTGGTTTTCAGAAATAATATACAGTCTGTAATTAATAAGCTGAAGATCAATTCTTATTACCCAACTGTAGGTAACAAAACACGGATATTGCGTAATCGAACAGTAGAGATTTACATTTAACACTGATTTGAAAAATTTGTATCATATAAAAATAATAATCCGCTTCGAGGTATAACAAAATATATCATTTTTCGAATATAAAATATTTGTAATTTTTTTCTTCGCCTTTTGTAATTGTACATGGTTTCCTTAAAATAATGGCGGTATTTTAAACATATTTATTTTATCGAAATAGTAAAAAACTTATAATAAGAAAAATAATTATTGATAACTTAAGGTCTATAGTATTTACTATAGATTTGCAAGTTAGATCTTCTATTGGCCGAAGTTTAGAATAGAATAAAGAAGCCAAGGAATCGGTCTTCCTTTTCCGAACCACCTTTCTGGAAACTTGTTATGTAGACTCTCTTGTATTCTGAACTGCGTGGGTGCTTCGTCTAGCTGAAATATGATGTCACGAGCTTCTGCTAGCTGAGGAATGGCATAAAATCCCTTTTGTACTCCTTCGCGTTCTATATGTTCATTAGGCACACCAGAACCGCATATTCTGCAATTGTGCCTATTTACCTTTCCTGAAATATGGAACATGGCTTCGTCGGAAAATACGCGTCTGTTCAAAAAATCATGGTGTTTATTCATCATCATTGCAAATTAAACACGGACTACTGTAGCATCTAGATTGATGTAATGAACGAGTTGGAACTTGTATGGTTTAAAGCGTAATCTCTTTTTGAGTACCTTGTGGACTGTCGATTGAGGATTATTCATCTTCAAACTTGTGCGTTTGGTAGACGTCTTAGGACCACGTAGATACCATTGTTGAATACGATCAACATTTGCATCATTAATCCCTGGACGTCCTGTCAATTGACACTACTCCACCCTACTGGTTTCTTTAAATTGATTATACGAGCGTTTAATTAATTTATCATCAGATGGATTGACATGACACGCATCGTGTGTTGTGTTGAATTGTTGCCATTTTTTTAAGAACTTTCATAAAATTTTTGTAAATAAAAATTAACAAACGCACGTCTACAGATACAAAATATTTGAATGAAAAATCAAGGCAACATAAGTTATCTGATGGTAAAAAAAATTCTGCTATACAGGGTGTCCCAAAACGTACCGGCAATATTTCAAAGATGAATTTCAGAACTTATTTAGAGTCGAAAAGTTCATATAAACACATATCCTAAAAGTAATAGTTAAAGAGTTATTGTTTATTTCACAAACTATGTGGCTACAATTTTAGTTCAACGAATTTTATGAAATAAATCTTTTTTAATAGATTTTTATTATTTTATTTACAAGAAATGTTCAAAATTATTTCCATTGTGTTCGATACACAAAGCAGCACGTCGCAGAAGAGATCGCTGCGTTTTTAATATGGTTGCTGGGATATTCCTAATAATATCGGCAGCCTGTTGTATTCTTTGGTGTAGTTCTTCTTCGTGTGCACTTCAGTTGCATAAACAATCTGTTTCATGTGAGACCCAAAGATAAAAATCTAATAGAGTCAGGTCCGGGGAACGCGGTGGCCATACTACGTGTCCTCCTACTCCAATCCATCTTCTCGGAAAATGTGTGTTAAGCCAAGCTCTAACACGAAGTCACTGATGTGCTGGTGCCCCATCGTGTTGACACCACTTTGTATGTCTAATATTTAATGGCACATCTTCCAGTAATAAGGGAAAAGAGTTTTCTAGTCATATTCGTAATAATTCGCACCATTCAAATGGTCCAATCAGACGATCATTAAGAATACCAGCTATCATATTTACACAAAATCCATGTTGAAAATGCGAGCGTCTTCATAAATGAGATTTTTCTGCAGCCCATTTATGAAAATTATGATAATTATTGATACCATCTCGTGTGAAAGAAGCTTCATCGGTCCATAAAACATGCGGTAGGTGTTGATTATTTTGTACTCAATAGCAAAATTTTAAACGATCTTCAAAATCATTACCTAGAGCTTGAACTTTGATGATGATATGGATGTAAGCGAGCACTTCTTATTATTCTCCAAACCTGGTTTTTACATATTCCAGTACGTAATGCAATTCTTCGCATACTTAAAGACGGACCTTCTTCATAAATCAAGAACTTGTTCATCATCGTTTGTGGGTCTACGCATAACTCCTTGGCCTTGTCTTGCATTTTACGTGCCGACGATGTGAATGAAAGAAAATTGCACGCGTAGGCAGTCTTCTATTGGGATATCTTCTACGATATCTTGGGAGGCAGTGTGGCGGATAAGCGCGAGTACTGTTAAAACAATACTCCAAGTTAAGGAACGATCCGCGCGGTATCTGCTTGGATGGGTAACCGAAATCTTCGCTCTAACGCTGCAACCCGCGTTTCCTGGGAGAGTACCTAAAACCGTCGGTTCCTCTGGGTTAGTGCGCCACGTCACTAACTATCTCAAACAGGGTTAAAGTGGCAGCAGGGTGCGGAACCGAGTATTCGGATATCCCCGCAATCATTTCCCATACGCAATTTATTGATTTTTACGATATCTTGTTGTGTTGCTAAAGTATTTCTGTCACACAGACCATAAATATAACGAATATCTGCATATTCTTCATTTGAAAATAACACTGGCATTGCGAATCACTTGTAAATTACGATGGGAATAGGGGTACAAAGAAGAAGCCAATAACTTCAGTTATATATCATATCACAGTAATAAACTGACAAGTTACAAACAATAACTTGTTAAAAACGATGTTCAAATGTTACCAAACAATAGACGCGATCATGGCAACTAGATCAGTATTTCAGAAATCCCTTTAACTAAAATTTTAGCCACATAAATTATGAAATAAACAATAACTTGTTAACGGTTACGTTTAGAACATGGATTTTTCGACTCTAAATGAGTTCTGGAATTCATCCTTGAAACATTGCCACCACGTTTTGGAACACACTGTATACTATCGTTTGAAATAGAACCCTGTATATGTTTCGAAATATATACATTAGAACTTATAGTGATGATGAATACAATTCTAACAAAAAATGTGTAAATGAAGGGGTTCGTATGCTTGTAAATAAATTACAAGTATCTAATGGTCAACTTTCTAGATAGACAAACGTTCTAATGAACCGTGCAAAATTAGTAACAATGGTGAATAAATCATTTCTGTTTTGAATGCCAGCCCTTGCGGTTGAAGTGTTTTTCAAAACATGTAAGCGATCCCTTTGCTTTTACACATACAACTAGACTTTACAAATTTGGACTAATTTAGGGTGCGCCGAAAGCTTTAAATAAATATTACCGATACCCAACTGGTAAGTTTGGAAAAGTAAGAAATGAAATGCTTGTTTTGTTCGAAAACGTTTAAAATCTTTAACATGGTCTGTTAATTCCACTGTCTGTATGTTATGTAATTTAATTAGGAAAAAAGGCATGCGCGCAGTAGTCAATTAACATAGTTACGCAAACAAGATTACGCAGTCGAATAAATTTTAGCACTTTTAAAAAATAAAACTTTGTTCAGAGACTGTAATTTTTGAATAATTGTCTGCCATTCTCTTTGTGTTTCGTACCACGTAGACTACGCTTCAAATTTAATTAGACGAAACGCAGCCTGCAGTTCAAAGGTGCGTATTACGTTAATCCTAAATTAATGAGAGAATACTGGCAAAAAATGTGAAAGTCATAAATTCATTTTTAGGCTTCTTCATTAAAAAGCATCGGCCTGTTTTTAATTTGTTTCCTTCTCGCATTTCTATAAAAATATAAAATTACTTGTTTAGGAATACAAAACTATAATAATTTGTTAGGAAGGATGTAAACTTAACTCAGTTTGAGATATTCCTTTTTATGTTTGATGCTTGCCATTGCCACTTTCTTTATTGAACAACGAAATTGCGATGTTTCACGAGGTGTAATTACTTACGAAAGGGTCTGTTTCCTGTGCACGGGGTATTTATGAACATTTGGAATTTAGTTCCCGTTTCTTAAATTTTGATGCTGAACCAATTAAGAGTAAATATCGTGTGATCAAACAGGATCAATCAAGCGCGGTGTTGTAATTAAAGACGCCTGTTTGTGATGAATCTGGAATTCACGAGTATCATTTATGGTTAGTTAGCTGTTTGATGTTTCAAGATGAAATGTACCTAACCGTCAGCGCTTTACTATGTTGTAGACTTAATTAAAAATAATAAATAATATTTTATGTAGCTACTGCTACTGCTATAAACCTTGTTGGAAACGTCCGTTACAATGTAAAGCATAAACATTCACGTATACATTTCGAAGCAAAAGCAAACATAACTTGAAATTGCTAACCCAACTAGATTACCTTACTGTTTGCCCCCGGATAGTTATTTATATAGTTTGAATTATATATTTCACCCATCTAGTGAATCTTCCTTTTGTAACTTTGATGTAACATTGATAGTTTCGTAACGTCACAGAAACTGTGAAATGTTTTTATTGAGTGAGATCTAGGATGCGGTTTTGCAAGCATTTCTTTGCACTTAGATACTTTGGCGTATTGTACTACGAATTTTGCCTATCTGAGGTAGTTCCTGTCACAGTAGTGATTTTTAACGTGTCACTCATGGCGGTGGCTCGGGTCCTACGACTTTGTTTTTTATCCGACAGAAGGTGTACCTTCACATTTTTTCCCTCCAAAAAAATCTACCACTTCTGCCGGATTTGAACCAGCGTCCGTCTTAAATATATCGGCAACTATGCTAACCACTAGACCACCGAGGTAGTTAACTATGATACTTCATATAATCACGCCTTACTAAAAGGTATTCATTCGTTATACATTATTCAAAAAAAAAGTTAGATACGGTACATTCGCGAATACAGCGCAGTAAGAAAGTAGTTGGAACACGCATTTTCATTGAAAAATCGTGTTTCGTGTAAATATAAACTTTCTGACTCATTCTAGTATATTTTCACAACATCAAAATTATGGAAAAATAATACTACGTATGGCCAACTTAATCTGTGGTTATCTCGCTTTGTATATCATAATGGTATTCCTTGGAGCAAATCAATTATAGTTCCAACTACTTTGATGAGATTAAAAACTTAATCCTTAATTTCACAATGATCAAGGCACTCGCCTTTGTTACGGTAGTTTTTCGATTTTCTAGAGACTAAATTATCACAATGTGATGAAGCTACACGTTTTAGTTTTGCTGGTAATATGCAGTAAAAGCGTGTACAAATGTTTATGTTTGTTCAGTGATTTTCTACTCAATTTATCGTATTGGAGGTATTAACAAGGGGATTGTAAACACTAACCCTGCCAAACAGAATTTGATTGATTTTAGTAATATCTTTAGCACTCTCAGGTGCTAACCATTTTCAAAGTAACAAGATGTTTGTGTAATCTGTAGACCACATTTGCATCAAATTACCAATATGATATTGCTTAAATTAAAAATATTTTAAGTTAAGGATGCTCTGTTTTAAATATCTTATTTTTTAACTAATTTGCACAAAAGATAATAATCTTAAACAGAACTGAAGAATAACTATAATATGTATAATAACTTATTTCTGCATTTCATATACAATGTGCGTGTATAAATTAACGAAAAAGACACTACACCCAAACAGGTGTTGTTACTCTGCACGGTAACTAATTAGGAATAATAATAACCTACTTATAATAATTGATCGAATTGAAAATTGGCTGCTTGTAACTACAGTTTCAATCTTCCTGGTATCGTTTGCATTACTCGCTCCAGTATTTCTAGTATAATTGCTAATACTGCCGCGTTAATTCTGCTTCTAACTTCGTCAGCTTTTGGTGGAGGCGCAGCATAAACTTTCCTTTAATAAAGCTCCAAACAAAAAAGTCTAAAGGTTGAGATTGGGTGATCTCGTGGGCCATAGAAAGGGACTGAGGCGACCAATTCGTCTATTTGGGAAGTGTTCCTCCAACCTCTTACATTACGGGCAAAGTGAGCAGGACCTCCATCATGCATGTATATCATGTTATGTAGTATGTTCAACGGAATCTCATCAATAACTTGTTCCAAAATATTGAGGTATTCATTGGCATTAAAACGGTAAATTGGTCCAACAACCCTGTGGTTTATTCTGCGCAACCATACTTCTGCTTCTTCTTTTACTTATTATTATAGGATTTCTCTTGTTTATTCCAGGGATGACGAAGCCCAGCTCTCCCTCCATTTTTTAGGCGGCCTTCCAGGTGGTCTCTTTCCAAGCGAGATTTTCATTTTGCATATTTTCACTATTTTTCCTTCTTCCATCCTATCAACATGAGCATTCCATTGTCGCTTTCTTTCTTTCGACCACTTCGACATCTTGTATCTGGCATCTGTTTCTAATACCTAATGCCTATCATGTAACGTAACGTTTACTGTGGCACGGAGTGTTTTCATTTCTGTTTCGTTTTCTTGGTTTCCGCAGGTGTTTTTATTGCGTAAGTTAGCACAGGTCGTACTACTGTTTTATATATTTTTGTTTTGCTTTCGATATTCATGTATTTATTTCGCCATATGCTTTCTCTCAGTCAGACAGGTATCTTCAGCGCTTTGATAACCTGCGTTTGTGTTTCTTTAATGATATTTCTGTCACTGGATATTTCCACTCCCAAATAATTAAAGCTTGTTACTTGCTCGATGATTTCTCTTTCTAATTCAAGTTTACATCTAGTGGGTTCTTGGGAGGTTACTAAAGTTTTTGTTTTTTCGACCGATATTTCCATATTGTGCTTCTTGGCGGTTGTATTGAATTTATGTAATAATCTTTGTAGATTGTCCTCGTTATGGGCCATTATCACAGCGTCATCTGCGTAGCATATAATATTGATGTTTTCATTACCCATTCCATATCCCTCTAAAGGTCTCGTTTCTTGTATTATTTGGTCCATGATTAGATTGAACAAGAATGGGCTTAGTGAGTCGCCTTGCCTCACACCTAATGTTATGGGCACTTCCTTTGAGAATGGGTGGTTAAGCTTTATTTTAGTTCTACTGTCCGTGTTAATGTCTTTTATGACATTTATGATATTGCTTGCAATATTATGTTTATGTAAATGCGCGAGAACGTCGTTAAGTTGCACCTTGTCAAAGGCTTTGGTAAGATCTGCGAAACACGTATACGCCGGGCATGCAAATTCAATTGATTTTTCGACTATTTGACGTATGATAAAGATCGCATCTGTTGTTTCTCTGTTTGGTCGGCAACCTTGCTGTTCGTCTGATATTTGTATTGCGTTCTGGAGTTTTTTTAAGAATAATGTTAGTAATTAGTTTTAGTGTTGAATTGAGAAGTGTAATGCCTCGATAATTTTGAGGTTGTTTTTTATCTCCTTTTTTGAATATAGGTATAGTTGTGCTTAGCTTCCAATCTTCTGGTATCTTTCCTTCTTCCATGATTTGGGCAAAGAGTTTATGGATTTGTCGGCTCAGTTCTTCGCCTCCATATTATAATAGTTTATTATGTATCTCATCAGGTCCAGGAGACTTTCTGTTTTTCAGGTTGGCAAGTGTGTCGTTTACCTCCTCCTCTGTTGTATGAGCGTACTCGTTATTTGGATGTGTGTTATTGTCATTGTGCGTATATTCTCCTCGTTAGTTTGTTGTTTCGTACATTTGTTTAAAGTACGATGTCCACTCTTCTTCTGAGATTTTGTTGACCTGAAAATACTCATTTGTATCTTTTTTCTGGTCTTGTATATTCCACACTTTCTTTTGAGCTCCATATACGAGAGGTCTGACTCTATGTTCTTGGTGAATTTTTCCCAATATCGCTCCTTAAGTTGTCTTATTTTGTTATTTGTCATGTTTCTCACTTCTACATATTTTTTCTTTCTTCAGCCGTTGGTTTGTTTCTATATTTTAAATAACTTTCACGTTTTTCATCCGGCAATAGTTTAATTTCTTCTGCAAACCAAGGGGTTTTCCTCTTTGAATTAACATTCACTATGCGTTTTCCTAATGCTTCATATGCAGCATTTGCTATGTTTGTTTTTAATTTCTTCCAGATTGTTTCTATCGTGCCAGAGTCTTCAATGTTTTGGTCTTATAATTTCCTATTATATCGGGTTTGGAATAAAATTCTTGAGCTATCTTCCATTATACTCTCAATGTTTGTTTTTTCTATATAGACTAGTGTGGTTTTATTGTGTTTTAATGCCAGTCTTATTTTGCATAGTATTAAATGTTGCAGATAATTGCCGGGTACTCACAGAGGTCTCTTAGTGTGTTGCGTCTAAAATTTGCTCTTCCAGTTGTATCGTGCGCGTTTGCCTTGGTCGACCAGCTTTCTCTTCTTTTTGACAAACGAACCAGTTTCACGAACACGTTGGCCCAGTCTTCGAAATACATTTCTTCTACAATGCCCCCGGTTTGGAAAATGTGCCCGGTATTCTTGTTCTGCCATGTTAGCATTTCCACTACAGAAACCGTATACCACGTACAATCGCCATACTCATGAACGTAAGTTGCATTTTAAGTGAACGAAATAAATAACAAAAAAAACACAAGAACTGATAGAAACTATATATATAAACAGATATAACACAAAATTAAATTCATGGGGGGATTACTAATTATTTTACCATGTTGCAAAATGTATTTTTTATGGAGTTAAATTAATAAAGATGTGTTAAAATAAATTTTTGAGACAGAAGAGCACATCTATATATACACAATTCTTCTTTTTTCTAAATTGAAGCTTTTTCTGTCAAGAAATATGGATTAATAACGCCTATTAAAAGAACAGGTGTTCAAACTTTGGGAACCTCGTGCAGACGCAGGAAGCATGGTACAATATTTCAGTATTTTGACTTAGGATTTTACTGAGAACTTCGCCACGTGTAGGTTTTTCGTTAATTTGTACACACCCTGTTTTTCCAGATGTTAAAAATTTAAAGATACAGAAATGATATTTTAGTGTGTTTCAAGATTTTACTGGCGACGTATCCAATGTAAAAGTTAAGTTCTAACCTTTTTCGAATGCTTTGTCGCCTAGGAGACGTAGCAATCTTTTCTCCTATGCCGGTGCTGCACATTTTAAAGTAACGAAGATATAGAGGACCTACAGCGACCTACAGGAAGTGTAAACATTTCTACTCTAGAGACGATTTGCTGGGCAGAATATCTACCTGATTTGTGATTGCCTTGCGAGGTGGAACAGCCGTTAAAAATTCGATGTTCTGGTAATGGCATTTGAAACCCAGGCTTTCAGAGTACAAGAGCGCGGTGACCTCTAGCCCACGACTGCCTTAACTTTCAATAGCAAATTTAAATTGCTATATTAGTTAAAGTTGCGATATGTCGTGAAATTTGATCACCTTAAATACGTTACAGGAAAATCCGACCTTGACATTGGCCTTATAAATTTGAATACTTTAAACGTACATTTGGAATAAATTACCCTCATTTTTCTTTGCCGCATAGAACGTTTCTGAATTGAAATAAACGGAACCATTTATTTGTTAAACGGCGTGTTTATAAAAGATGGAATGAAATAAATCTATAGCGCTGACTGAAAAGAATAATTATACAAAATATTATGACATAGTACGCGAAAACAGCGAATTATATTATAATAAATAATTAACTGTAACAGTAATTTTAACTTTTCTGAACATGAATGACTGTTAATTATAATACCGCATATAACAATGCCGAAATAGGAACTTTTAAGTTGAATACATATATTAGGAATTAGGATATAGAATAAGCTGAATACAATTAGGGTTAAATGACAAAGAAGTGGAATAAATAAGTAATGGAAAACAGCTTCAAACTGGAAAATAACTAGATGATAAAAAAGTATTCCTTTCGACAGTTTTTAGTACTTATCTTCATATTCTTCATATTTGACATTAGCTGAGCCTGTAAGCTACGACATACGATTTGAGTGACAGCTTTTTAAAAAAATAATATATAATCCTTGTTGGGATGTAAGACATACACTAAATGTATTTAGCAGTTTCTGTAATATGTAAAGACGGAGGCGCTGTCTTCCTAAGAAGAAGGTTTGAAATTGGCCCTTTTTCTAAATTATTAGAAAATGAAAATATACGTATTTAGTTTTACACTGGAGCAAAATAGAAATAATATGTTGATATTTTTTATATTACCGACGCGACGCTTACTTTAAAGCTGGAGACTTGCAATGGTTTTATATTGGAAGAATCATTTTATTTTAATTTTACAGTAGCAGTTAATTTCGAAGTTAACATAAAATTTTTACTTGATATTAATTGAAAAAAAATCCTAGGAAAGGATTGTATCACGATTTGTTTTAAGGGACCATCCTGTATATTTTAATACGCGTGCATTCCTATGAAGTTGCCATTTATAAAAGTGTTAGTCAGTATTTCAAAAGAGATACAAATAAACAAACTATAATAACAATTTATGACAGAAATGAAAATATTATGTACAATACAACATCTTCTGTTTATTCGATCAGGTAATTGGATTCGGTAGAAACAAGAGAAAGTATTCTAATTGCGATGTGTATTTTGTGATAACGAGAAAACTATCTTAAGTTTTTACCACTAGAGTATGTAAATGTAAAAAGAATAAAAGCGTCAAGTGTTAGACTTTTTAGGCATGTCGCTAAAGTAGGTAGGTGTTTTAAATTAGTTATTAAATATCACTATTAATATTATACGACGGCAGACTTTTAAATTTTTACAAACGACCATTAGGTGGTGCTACTGAGATGTGTCATTACATTACTATATTCGTAAAATTTGACATTTGTTACTGTGAAAACAGTGGCAGCTTAGAAATTGACCGAGTAGTTTATTTGCAGTGAGCGTTTAAAATAAGCAACTTTGTGAAAAAATGGAAATTTCACGTGAAGGTTTTCGTTGAATCATTTTTACGATTTTTGTAAAGGCCTAACTCAACAACAATGCACAGAATCGTTTCGTTCCACTTTTGGTAATGAAGCACCTTCAGATAAGACTGTTTAAAATTGGTTTGCAGAATTCCGTCAGTGATGAATTTCATGAAGATCGACAAAATCGATTGTTATTCCAACAAACGGCGATCGGCATGTGACTTACAGTGAGGTAAAGGCATCCTTAGGCATAACGAAAACTGCAGTACATTCGATTTTGCATGAACATTTAGCTGTGAAAACAATCTGTTCCTGATGAATTCCGCATAATTTGACCGAAGCTCAAAAAAATCTCGTGTAAATTGGTGTAAGGAAATGCTCAAAAAATTCGACCGAGGAACTGCACAATCCGTATACAACATGGTAACAGATGACGAAACTTATATTCGTATAAACCGGAAACTAAGTAACAATCCACTGTTTGGGTGTTTCAAGATGAACCGAATCCCACAAAAGTTCTTCTTTCACGAAGTACTTCCAAGAAAATGATCGCTTGTTTCTTCGGTTGTACCGCCCATGTCGCTACGATTCCTTTAGACTTAGAGGATCGAAGAAGAGTTAACGCTGAATGGTATACAACAATTTGTTTGCCAGAAGTCATCGACGAAATCAGGGAAAACAATGGAAAACGTCGCATCATTCTTCATCATGGCAATGCCAGCTCTCACACAGCACGTCAAACAATTGATTATTTGATGGAGAAAAACATCGAATTAATGTCTCACACCCGTATTCACCTGGTTTATTGCCTAACGACTTCTTGGTGTTCGCGAATATCGAACAAAAAATGCGTGGACAGCGATTTTCATCTCCCCAAGAAACTGTTGCAGCCTTCAAAAACCATGTTTTTGAGATACCAACTTCAGAGTGGAAAAAATGTGTTTAGAATTGGTTTGAATGCATGAAAAAGTGTATAAATCTTAAAGGCGGATATTTTGAAAAGCAATAAAAGTTTGTTCCAAAAAAATTTTTTTCTTTCCTATTTTTTGTAAAAACTTAACAGACTGCCCTCGTACTTACCATTTTACATATTAACGGCATATATACATTCACTTAGCTACCTGTGTGTTTATTGGCATTGTGCTAAATTAGATTGTGACAGTGTGATCATTGCAAATGAAATCACTAGTATTAATGATTTCACTAATTTTATTAAGAAATATATGCCCTGTGTCGAGATAGAAGTTATCTATTTGGATACCTATTTATCTGTATTGGGTAAACAACAATCTAACTATATGCTCTCAACTCAATTTTCTTATTTGCATCGAAAACTGAGCTGATCCGCTACATACAAATATGTACAAACGAGCAGATGCTTGACTGACCTGTTAAAGGTCTGATTTCTATATTATAGGGTGAAGTGTAAGGTAATAAGGAATACGTATATGCAGAATTAATATACAGATTAGAGAGGGTCACCAATTTTAACTAGCAAGAAAGAGGTTCCATTTATAATGTTTGTATATTTTTTTATATCTCTTTGGTTTCATCATGTTCAATATGTAGTTTGGGTGAAAAGTTACTGTAAGCTGAGTTAATGTGAACGTTTCTGACATAATATAATAGTTTAGGCTCATGATATTACAAGCATTGTTAACATTAAATTCTAAAGTATATTTACGAAAAACCTTACACGAAAAAAAGCTTGGTCTTGCTATTATATCGACAGCATAATAAGTAAATCTGATCTGCATCAATATTGAAAGTAGCTTTAAAATGTTTTTTGATGCCCTCAAATATAAAGTGGTTTAAGAGGTAAGTATTTAATATTTCTATGGATATATTAAATGGTTTTAAGAAGTTGATTTAATATTGTAGTTCCAGTTTATTCCTTACTTAACAACGGAAGTACATGTACCTATGGATTACCAACTAATTTGAACCGCTATGTATAGCTAACACATACTACAGTTTTGTTATTCCTAAACATAAAATTAAAATGTTCACAAAAGTTTAAATTCAGAAATAATTGAAAATTGTTTTAGTAATTTAATTTTATCAGCTCTTCTACTTCCTACCTTCCCACTGTTTAATTGGAAATTAATTAACCAGCTTGTTTATATTTAACTTTTACATATTAAGTAGATAATATGAAAATTGATTGATTTTGAAAGGGTTTATGTACCTGAATATTCATTAAAATTTATTATTTAAATTAATTTTAACATTTTAAAGGTTTCATAATTCATTATTTGTGTTCGAAGTAGTTAAGCTAATACAGACTATTTTAGAAATATTTGATTTGACAGTGACATAGATAGTATTAATATGTCAATAAAAACAACAGTAAATACATAACAGGGGTGTAGCGTGGTGACCAAGCGGAAGTACTGGTCAAACAGTATTCAGAGTTAAGCAACAATTCGCGCGTGACCATGGGTGATCGAAATCTTCGTTCACACGCTGCTAACCGCGGTGCCTCGGAGAGTACCTTAAACCATTGCCCCCTGGCTTAGTGCGCCAAGTCACTAACTACCTCAAACGGGGTTAAAGTGGCAGCAGGATGCGGAACTGCCTTCTGACCTCCCCGTAATCATTTTCCATACACAATTTATTTATTTGTAACATGAAGATAATAACAGAAGTGTACTAAATAAATTACAATTATTTTCTGTATTTGCGATATCGATTTTTCATTCAAATGTAACAACATTATTTTATATTAAGGAAGTTATTGGTTTTGGGTTTTGTATACAATTCGAAATTATTAACCATTTGCAAACAATAAAACAATTTAAGTTGGTCCACAGTTTTTAATAATTCTTCTGATGTTGTCATTTTATTTATAAATACAGTAAAATGCTTAGCTTAGATTTATTAGGGAGTACATCAACTTTCGTTTTAATAATATAAATAATAATAATAAAAAGTTCTGAATTTATCATGTACATTTTTTTTGTAAGCTTAAATTCAAATAAAATACGTTTTTTTTCTGATATTTGTTTTATGAATTGAAAACATTTATTAAACATAATTTTTTGTATTCTGTGGATGGTTATTTTTATGAATGCGGAATATTATTTATGTGATTGAAAGCTCCTACTGGTGTACAATAAGGGGCGGTGGTTAATACATAGTGGAATGAAAATGTGAATTAACACGCGACTCGATGAAGGAATACCCCATTCTAACTGGTAAAAACGTGTAATTAACATAATAAAGTTTAAAATGAGCTACGTAATTTGCATGACTCAACTATGGGTTATTATTATTTTTCTTAAGCCAAAGTAGACCTCTATGAGGTTTTACATTTGGTACACAATTACATATCGCTGTTCGAATTGGTATAATGATTGATTTATATACTTGCTCCAAATAATATTTTTTAGTTTAGTATGACTGAAAATATAAATTCAAAGGTTTCTACATGGAATCGTGTGTTATCTACCATCTTGTGAGCGTTACATCTTCTGCACGAGCGCATTGTTCAGAAGAATATTTTTTCTCTGGTATTTAAAAGTTAGTTTCCGTTGCTCATACTTTTTTATATGTATCTAACAAGCACTTTTCACCGTATAATTTGTGTACGATTGAACAGTAAGTTGTATATACCGTATAAGCTTCGGTTGCTATACTTGTAAAGCGGTAAATCGCATAAAAATCTGTGGGCAATTAGTAAAAAATGAGAGGTAACCATAGACCTTGCAATACAACGCGCTGTTGTGTTTGCATAGGCAACTATGTTACCAGAAAATTCAATTGTAATTCTTAAGAAATGTGTTTTTGGTTTTATTTAATTTCATTTTTATTATTCCAATTGTGCAAAAAATATAATAAGCAACTGGAGAGTTAAGAGCATTTTGTTCGGGTCCCAAATGAATTATCCTCGATCTGAAAATTGCTCTTGATGTTTAAACATTATTTTTTACTTTGATTATTACTTAATGCATATTGTCGGGTGTAAAAAACTAAAAGAATATTTCCTTATTATTTAGTATTTTATTTAAGTTTTTGAGATGTTATAAAAAAATAAGAATTACATTGCAACGAAAAAAAAACATTACACAAAAATGCAATAGAAACTTCAAGCCCAAGCTGAGATTCGCAACCCCAGCGGAACGACTACAATTCGCTGTAGCTTCGAGTGGCAACGCGTTGCCGCGTTAGACCACCGAGGCCCCATAAATTATATGTATATCGGAAAATAATAATCGCTTATTGAAACTTTCCGTAAATATAATTTTCGTAAAAAATTACCTGGGGAGCGTATTTCTAACGAATACGAATATAAATTGTAATATTACTGCAATATTCGTTGAGTAATTTTAAAGCTCATTTCATCATTGCATATTGTATTCGTAATTGCAATGGTATTGACATGTTTTGACATTATTATGATTTAAATGCAAACATTTCAAACATCACTCCAGCATTTTGTGTTCAAGCGATTCTATCGGGTACCGTTTTGCGAATATAAATCCCCATTATATAGGAATAAATATCGGTTAGTATTCGTTCAAGGTGAATACATGCATTCATTCGATACTCTGCGTCTCTGGTTCATAGTCGTTGATTAATGGTTCTGTTAGTGAACGCCAACCAAGTTTGCATTTTGCATACACTGAACGCGTTTCGAGAACTTTGTGAGCTGCTTTGAGGTTAGATTGGCGAGACAGCACAAGAACTAGAGTTCACAGTTAATTACCGAAGTTTTGGGAGGTTGTATTTATTCAATAATGCGCTTACCTTCATTGTATAGTGAAACCTTATCTTCGATAATATATTGCGATTGCAAATGCTGTTTCTTTTCTACAGTTTAACTCTATTTATATTCAATTCACATACGTTTAATTTGGGGGTATTTAACCGTTCTATGAAAATGAACCTACTTCGACGTCTCCCTCCTTAAATAATGTCTGCATCTTTTCAACATTATACATTATATCAGAGTGAAATATTCAACCCTGATGTCAGTATCTGTACGTACTTTTCTTTTAAGGGATTTAAAAAACATTTTTAAACTCCCTTTTCAAACGCATAAAAAATAAACTACATTTTTTAAAATACGGCTAAACACTTAATGCTGTTCGATAAACGAGCAGATACCTTCAACAGTATTCAGTTAAAGTGGAAGCGAGTGCTCATTATATGACAAAACAGGATGGAAAAAATTTATACATTTCCCGTACCTTTCTCTCTCTTTTGCTAGCCTCTTTCATTTCAGTATTGGCCTCCTCCACTTCCTTCCACTCGTTTTGATCTTGGGCTCTACCCCTTCAGTCTATTTTATATTTTCTTTATGTCGTCAGCCCACTGTAGCTGCGGTCTCCATCTTTGTCGTTTTTTGGTCCAAGGTCTCCATTGTTGAGTGATGTATTTACATCGGTTGTCGTTGTATCTCGAATTTTGCTCTGCCCATTTCCACTTTAGCTGACTTACATGCTTAACTATATCTTTTAGTCCCGTGGTCGGATCCATTCATACCTTATCTTGTCCGTCAGTGTTATATGCAGCATTGATCTTTTCATTGTTCTTTGTATCTTGGTAAGACTGTCTATGTTATGTGTCGTGAAACTCCAGACTTGTACTTCGTATGTTAGCACGGGGAGTATATGAAATGGGATGTTTTGGTTTTTTAAGATATAGCTCAACCTGCCAAAAGCTAGCCATCCCAGTCTTTTTCGTCTAGTTATCTCTTTTCCCATTTTAATCTGTTACTCTACACACACGTATATATATATATATATGTATATATATATATATATATATATATTGCTATGTACAGCTCCCTTCGGTAATTGTACTAGTGATTTGCAACTTATAAATCAATGATCTCTCACCTTGCAGTAATACCTCGGCTTTAACTTCTTATCTCAGGGTTTCGTGGCTTCCTTTAAGTTTGTATACTTCAGAATATATTCATGCACTTCAATAAAACAGCCAATTCCGTAACTTCATTTAATTGAACAAATATTACATCGACCAAAACGTTAAACGCCAAATATGAATAGTTGTATGTGAATTTAATATAATTTGCTTGCTTTGGTGTGATTTTCTGGGTGAAGCCCGATCACACCTCCGCCTGATTCAAATACTAAAACTTGAATAATTATTTTTCACCCTTGTTTATCTATTACCCTAACAACCCTCTCATTTATGATATTTACCCTATTGGAGTTCACTCTCTTATCACGTGTTATGCGTTCACGTTGTTACTGCAAATCTAATGATTCCAATGCCACCTCCAATAAGACAAACATTTTACAAATTTATAAATACATAAATACCTAGTAAAGAGATGCATAAATAAAGGATGCTCTTATACTTGCATGCTGTGCAGCGATGGTACCTCCATGGCCTGCTCATATATTTATCATAACAATATATTCTTCCCGTATCTCTCGTATGAAAAAGTCAAACTTTTGATTTCCTCTTTACCGTAATTTAAAGAAACTACAGTCGATCTTCCATGTTGGGATGTTAGAAAGTACCAAAAGAATCACTGTGTAGAAACTTTACTGTATAGAATTCATGTTTAAACGAAATTAATCTCATATGTTTGATAGGTGGCAACATTTTAAACGATTTTTTAATTATAAAACTGAATAACACAACACTCAACCTAATTTGTTTTTCAGCCCGAAACAAATTCCTCGTTCTGTTTTAATACCTTTTCGCTTTTTTACGAATACCGACACATTGTTGGCGGCAGTACCAAATTTTGCGGCGACGTCTTTTTGTTTGACAGCATTATCGACATCTTCCAACACCTTTCACAGTGTTCAATAGTTATTCACACATTTTCGTTTGTATGTTGTAAAGAACTGCTTAGTTCAACATCAAGACAGCAATTAACAAATTCGTGTACAATAGTAGATAAACTGGGTGTGGTACTAGCTCGGTGGGTAGAACGCTCGCTTTCTGAGTAAAACGTCTATTTTGGGTTGGGTTCGAAACCTAAGCATATAAAAATCTTTTCTGCAAACCACCACACACAACTTCCCAATCCGGCTCTTAATGCTAAAAACCTTCTCTGAAATTTCTGTCGTTCGGATTCGACGTTAAACTGTAGGTCCCCCGTGTTTCTACCTTAGCGCTGAGGAGAAACACGTGGCAGAGAAGAGGCCGATGCCCAGCAGTGGGACAAAAAGGCTATCAATGATGATGATGAGTATTGCATCATAAGAATGTTGTCCATTAGTTGTACAAACGTACAACATCCATGAAATTTGTGAATATTTTATAATCCGCTTACAAACTTAAATTTATGTTTGATTAAGAACAGAAGATTCTTAAAAATATAAATAAGAGATAGTATTTTATAATCCGCTCAAAATTTTACCGGTTTACCAGTTAGTTTATGCGTATAAAAAAATTCTTGAAATGTAGGTTGCTGCTCTATCTTATTGGAACCATGTGTTATCTTCGACTTAAGTTCAATTTAACTGCTGTCTAAGAAATGTCGCAATTATTGAAACATAACGGGCTCAATTTACTGTCCTTTAAAAAACATCTCCTATCATTTCAGGGAACGAAATTGGACGCCATACTGTCACCTGTAATGTATGTAATGGTTTCTGATAATGAAGTTTGAGGTTATCGTTTGCCCAATATCAAATATTTTGTTTAATTACAAATCCTGATAGAGAAAATGTGATTCATCGCTCTTCCATAGATTATCAATAAAATTGTCGTCGTCTGCGCAATCTAGTATTCTTACTTTTTTAACTTCTGCATGATTAGGATTTAGTATGGGTGAGACATTAAATCCCTATTCAAACCGCCTGAACGTTTTCCGGTGTTCGAATAGGATGTTCTCTCCTAGGGTGCTTCTTTTATAACACTGAAATGATTGTAAAAGATCCGCGGCATAATTTAAAATCTGTTATTATTTTAGTTAAACGATTTTACGGCAAATGCACGATGTTCTGTTAATCATTGTTGCATTGTAATTAAATCCTAGTAAACTGATAACAATTAACAACTGTCAGCAACCTTGTATAATTCTCCACTAAAAGTTAATAGCCAATCAATCGCCCGTTTTCATGGATTACCTTGTATTATAAATTCTGTTACTAGGATTTATCAAACAGCGTTTAACTTTTCTGTACATTAAATTTTTAGGCTTAGCGTGCACACAGCTCGAATAAATAAATATAAAGAATAGAATGAATATAAGTTACAGTGCTTGGATGAAACAAACAAATACAAGACATAGTAAAAATTTCGGGAAAGTTTTGATAGTAAAAAATGTTTGATGAATATACGAGTATGTTCTAGAGTGTATAACATTATCCCATATGTTTAATTAATATTCACTTGAACGACAGATAACCAAGTTTTAACGGGGAATCTGTCTTCAGTAATTGATATCGGAAATATAATTGTAAATTAATTGTAAGGCATGCGCATAATTCTAGAACAATGCTATTAGCTGCTGGCATATACACACACACCAGATGCGTTCGTTAATTACTGGTACAAGACCACTAAATCTGAACTTATTTATGCTATTGATTTCGGTCTAGTTTCAGTAGTGACCTCTATGCCGTGCAGGTCGAAATGGCTAGATTCAATTAACGTAATTTTAATCACAATATGGGCGCAGCTACAAAATTATCAGCTAATACAAGTTTATCGAGGGTTTCCATAATTGGCCCTTTTTTGGTTTTGATAACATTCAGAAACTTTCAACAAATAGATTAATATTTTCGAAGTATAAAATACTGATCAGCTTTTTACTTATTTAAGTTAAATCCCGGGTTGTTTTTCTTGCGAAATATTTAGATTAATACATTTTAAATCAAGCTATATGCCTTGTTTTAGTGAATTTAATATTAGACATTTTTGGTATGGGGTAAAATCTTACGCAGTAATGTTTCGTAAACTAGCAATTCTCATAAGCATATCTATAGTATACGTAGTTTATAATAGTCTAACAATAAACTCATTAAAAGGTGTATAATTCGACTCGAGCGGTGCAAAAACAGATGGTAGCGCTTTACGATTGAAAAAATTTAAATACATGTTCAAGTGTTTATTTTCTTACAACAATAATTATGGTATTTATAAAACATATTTGTAAGTGAATAACTGTCGACAAAACATTACGCGTTACATTAACATTTGGAAACTTTTTGCATTATATTAATTACTGTACTAATTAACCAATGTAAATTTAAATTTAAAAATAATGCACATTGTATTGCATTTAAGAAAAATAATTGTATTTTTCAAGTGATTACTTTTCATCAGATTTACAACGAATTACCTTTTATTATTGGGTCATGCCATATCAAGTCAATCAGCGTCTGCACCTTCACATCGCCGATTTACTGAAATTCATGGATAAGTAGTACAGTATAGAGATACGTAAAAATACAAATTCAGGGGCTTGGAATTTTGAATTCGCAACCTATCAAATTATAAGCATTTTCTCCTTTCCAGCTGGCAGGTTTTAGTTTAAATATCTGTGTGTGTTTTACAAATTATTTAAAATATGATTTATATGTATATTCTTTTAAAATATATAAAATGTGTTTTAATTTAATACACAATCCTTCCAAGTTTTTTTCTATCATATTTAGTTAAAAATTATATATTTCGAATCCAGCAGATGTAATTGTACATTTCATGAAAAGGAGATCGTCTTCATGAAGCGGCTCCTCATACTATAATTTCAAAGTTTTCCGCTACCCGGACAAGAATCCCATCCATTTTATGAAGTGGAACCCATCCTCTTCCAGATGGTAAAATTACACGAGACTACAGCATTTGGATAAGCAAATTGTCCTTTTCATGAACAGCTGCGATAGAAAACAATATTTGGTGTAATATAGTTGGGTCGTCGCAAGTGGATGTCCATTTCGTGTTCCCTGTGGGAAGAAAAAATGAGTTTTCGTTTTTTTCTTTATTATAGGTACTAAAGTAGAAAAAAAAGCTATACTAATATATGTCATAAAAATAAACATTAAACATTCAAACAAAGAACAAACACAAACATTTTAGGAATACTACAACACTGTATGTTGTAATTTTAATTATAACTTACTAGCACTGTCACATAAAAGTCTGATAATATATAATATAGTAAATATAATAGTATAATTGTTGCGTATTAACTATACGCGATTGCTTTAGCACTAGCTACCATTAATGAAATACTTGTGCTTGGTTTTGTATGTTTTATTATAAAAATGCTGGCTGCACACTGCAACGATTGGTACAGGAATGCATATATGCAAAACTCTAGCTGAGCTTGCGTAGAAGCGTAGACGCATGGGTTTTTATACCTGCGCTTTCATTTGGGTCCCAACATGATGCACATGCTTAGGCCCTTTATTTACCACAATTACTATTTAAAAATGAATAAGTACGTAGTTACAAAGAAATATGCGGATGCAGGTAGCTGTGACGCAACATACTGCCCCCCGTTGAAATAATAGTTTCAACACAAAGATTACTTAAGCTATTTGATACTAATTGATCGATTATTATAATACAATTTAAGATGATTATGAATAATAATAATAAATATACATTTTATCACTAACTCTTAATTAAGTTCCATCTGTTATTGGCACTACACATATTTTTGTTATTGGCCGTTTAATTACACCACCTTTAGTTTTTACCGTCACTGTCCTTGTAACACCATCCTTTCCAGGATGTACGTTTGCTATACGTCCCAACAACCACTGTAGCGGTGGGCAGTTATCTTCGCGGACTATCACAAGAGTCCCTATTTGAAGAGATGTGTTTGGATTTTGTTGCCACTTTTTTCTCACTTGAAGATGGTTTAGATATTCTGTTGACCATCGCTGCCAAAAATGCTGTAACAGTTGTTGTACTCTTTGCCAGCGTGATAACCGGTTGGAGCATACCGTGGTAATATTTGGTTCCACTGGAGCTATGAGTGAGTCTCCAATTAGGAAATGACTCGGGGTAAGAGGTGAAAGGTCATCGGGATTGCTGGTTAACGGGATTAGTGGTCGAGAGTTTAAACATGCTTCTATTTGTGTGAGCAATGTATACAATTCGTCGTAGGTAAGTGAAGCATCTCCGACTACTCTTTTAATATGGTGTTTTACGGATTTAACACCTGCCTCCCAAAGACCTCCAAAGTGAGGTGCCCTCGGCGGTATGAAATGCCAATCAATGTTGTCAACCGTTAAGGCTTCAATAACACCTGATTTGAATGTTATTGAATTAAATAAATTGTTAAAATCAGTGTTTAATTCTCGGTTGGCACCGACAAACGTAGTTGCATTATCGGAATATAGGTGTGACACCTTGCCCCTGCGCGACATGAATCTTTTAAGTGCATTCAAAAACGACTCTGATGTTAAATCGCACACTAATTCTAAATGAATTGCTTTCGTGGCGAAGCAAATAAACAGTGCAATATAAGATTTTATTTGTTTTCTGGAGCGCCCATGGCCTTCCTTTATTAAAATTGGTTCGGCGTAGTCTACTCCAGAATGAATAAACGGGCGCGCGGGTTCTACCCTGTGTTTTGGTAAATCGCCCATCATTTGTTCCATGGTAATTGGTTTTACGCGATAACATTTTAAACATTTATGTATGACATTACGAACAACATTGCGTCCTGATATCAGCCAATATTTGTTGCGTAGTGTGGCTAATGTTGCTTGCGGCCCACCGTGCAAGTTTTTAATGTGTGCCTGCATAATAAGCAAGTTACTAACATGGTGTTTACATGGCAGTATGATCGGGTGTTTTTGATCTTGATTGACCGTTGCATTTTTTAATCTACCACCTACTCTTATGATACCGTTTTCATCTAGAAATGGATTTAAACACAATAGCTTGGAGTGTCTGCTTATCTGCT
Source organism: Limonius californicus (assembly GCA_014611495.1). Classification (NCBI taxonomy): domain Eukaryota; kingdom Metazoa; phylum Arthropoda; class Insecta; order Coleoptera; family Elateridae; genus Limonius; species Limonius californicus. The sequence goes on along the minus strand of JABXWE010016133.1, from coordinate 1,773 downwards.
TATTAGTCTGCAGTTCGGTGCGTTCACTTGAAAATGCATGTCCCTGAACTAATTTAATTATTATTATGTTAGCGTAATTTAATTCTGATGCCGTTAAATGCTCTTTTAATTTTTCCTTGTTCTTGCAATTATTTACAAATCTTATACAATACGCTACGACCCTTTGTAACTTAATAAAAGTCGAATATTTGTATAGTATTTTAAAATCAGGAGTTACTACCGTCGCGAGACATACCCTACGTTCGCTCTGTTCAATAATATCGTTTTCATTAATTTGAAATTTATTACTAGGCCATTGACTGTTATTGTAACTTAGCCACTCGGGACCATTAAACCAAATTTTTGAATTTTGCAATTGTTGTGGTGATGTCCCTCGTGATATGATATCTGCAGGATTATCCTCCGTCTTTACATGACACCACTCTTCAGGCTTTGTTAACGACCGTATTTCAGAGACCCGATTACCTACAAAAGTTTTCCAGTTTTTAGATAGCGATATCCACGCTAAAACGATAGTAGAATCCGTCCAGAGATATTGCTTGTCGAACCTTATATTAATTGTTTTTGTAATTTTTTGGATAAGACGTGATAATAATAAAGCTCCGCATAATTCTAAGCGCGGAATTGATAGTTTTTTCAGCGGCGCTACACGTGATTTAGCACATACTAAAGTAACACTATGCTGATTATGTATATCTGATGCTCTTATATATATACAGGCCCCGTATGCCCCTTCCGAGGCGTCACAAAACCCATGAATTTGTATTGAATTTGGATATTGATTGGGTATTACCTTTCGATCAAATGTCAAATTGTTTAAATACGGTAATTTTTCCAAAAATATATTCCAGTCTCTGTGTACATCTAATGGTACTGCTTCGTCCCAACCTATATTTAGGGACCATAATCTTTGTAATATAATTTTCGCCCTAATTAATACTGGACCTATTAGACCAAGTGGGTCAAAAATCTGTGAAATCACTGAAAGAATGGTTCGTTTCGTGGTTTTATTTCGCTTATTGTCTACATTTATAAAGTATTTAAATGCATCTGAATGACAATTCCACAATATACCTAATGTTTTTGTATTGGATTCCCTATCTAAATTTATAAGAATTTGATTTGATTGTTTTTCCTTACTTGGTAACAAATTAATATTGTTAGATGCAAATTTCGCGAGTTCAAACCCTCCTCTAGATAGAGCGCTAATTAACTGATCGCGTATTGCAACCGCTTCTTCAATGCTGTTCGCACCCGTTAACACGTCGTCAACATAAAAATCCTTTATTATGGTGTCATATGCTAAAGGAAAATTTTGTTTTTGATTAATTGCCAATTGTTTTAGGCATCTTATAGCCAGAAACGGCGCTGATGCTGTGCCGTATGTTACAGTACATAATCTATATGTTTGGATTTGATCGCGTGGATCGCTTCTCCACAAAATTCGTTGAAATTCCCTGTCCTCTGAATGGATCATGATTTGTCTATACATTTTAGTTATATCGGCAGTGAATACAAATTGATGCGTTCTAAAACGCGTTAAAATAGCAAACAGATCTTGTTGGATTGTAGGTCCCACCATCAAATTATTATTTAATGAAATGCCCGAGGAAGATTTTGCCGAGGCATCAAAAACAACTCTGACCTTTGTTGTATTGCTTGACTCTTTAACCACTGCATGATGAGGAAGGTAAAACGATTCTTTCGTTTCAACTTGATTATTTGAATCTGATACGAGTTCCATGTGACCCATTTGTAAATATTCATTTAAAA
>JABXWE010016130.1:0-19569 GCA_014611495.1 Limonius californicus | reverse complement strand
AAGTAACGTCGAGGGAATATTCTACTTGGACGCCGGTAAAGCCAGGATGCTCTCCTGAAGACGGGGAAAGAAAGTAACGTCGAGGGAAAATCCTACAGGGACGCCGGTCAAGCCAGAGCGCTATACTGAAAGCGGAGAAAGAAAGTATCATGGGAAAATTCTACATAGGCGCCGGTCAAGCCAGAGCTGGAAAATCCTACAGGGACGCCGGTCAAGCCAGAGCGCTCTACTGAAAGCGGAGAAAGAAAGTAACGTCATGGGAAAATTCTACATAGGCGCCGGTCAAGCCAGAGCGCTCTACTGAAGACGAGGAAAGAAAGTAACGTCAAGGAAAAATCCTACAGGGACGCCGGTTAAGCTAGAGCGCTCTGCTGAAGGCGGGGAAAGGAAGTAACGTCGAGGGAAAATCCTACAGGGACGCCAGTCAAGCCAGAGCGCTCTACTGAGGCGGGGAAAGGAAGTAACGTCGAGGGAAAATCCTATTGGGGCGAAATTGATGTGCTTCAATGAACGAGTATAACATAATTATCCCGCTTTCAACAGTTAGTCCCTATTTATAAAAGAAACTACGTGATCAAAACAAAAAAAAATTAGTTCCCAAACTGAACCTGGAAAGTTAACCCAAATAATTTAATAGGCTTGGGAAATTTAATCAGAACTGCCCTAAGATCTTTCAAGTCGGCAAGCTTAACTTACAAAAACGTTCAATAATACAATGTATTACTAAGTGGTTAAACCACTGGGGTATGGTGCGAAAGCTCGAGTATTTAAATCTCTTACTGTATGTCTGGCGCGCGGTCTACCAGTCACTTTCAATAATTGGATACCGACCTTCGAATGAACAAGGAGTAAGAAGGTCGTTGTCTAATGCGTGATTCCCACCAAATCACTACCTGTCATTAATTTAACAAGAACAATCGGGGCTAAGACCAGGGATACGAGAGCTCTGACCTTCCGCCGTGTAGGCCAAATGGGGCATAGAGCTTCCCCATTATTATTAAGATACTCGTACAACATTGGGAGCGAATTATGTACACTTATCATTGTACAATTTAGCATACGTAACAAAGCAATAAAATGTTGTTTTTAGGGCAGTGATGTTTGTTGTCATTTCTAGAAAATACTGTATCTAAAACTTAGTGAAACTTATACCTGCTTAAAAAACCTGTTCTTACAACTTTCGAATGCTTCTATTCAAATATTATCTTTAAACTTACTAATGACTTCTGAAGAACAGTTTCATGCGCATTATAAAATTTTTTAAAGCTTAACAAAGCTTACCCTAAAAATATTTCCAATCGCCAAAGAAGTACTGAACGTTTTTTCGAAATGTATATCATAATCGTGTAACTTCAAATTTAGTTAGTAAATATGTGTATCAAAATAGAGTTACGGTGTTTGATTACACGAAGCTAATTGTGTTGGTAAGCACAGCCAAACACTGGTCGTAATTCGCGACTTGTACAGCAGTTCAATAGTTTTTCAGATATTATTGTGGTTTAAGTCCAACAGGAATTTTCAGAAACAGGAAGATTCTTTAGCCAGTACCAGTAACAATGTTCTTCCTTCTGGTTAACCTCATTACAAAACAGAGCTATATCTAACGTTTCTTAAAGGCCTTCTTATTTGTATAATTTAAAATTGTGTGTTCACAATAATTTACGCTTTTATGTAGTTTTAAATTATAATCTAAAACTTAGACAAATTTGAGAGTTTATGTTTATATTAAGAGGATCGTTGGGGTTGCTGCGTGACGTAGTAACCTTTGTGGAATTTTAAGAAAACAAAAATATAATCAAGACGTATGTTTCGTAAGGGTACATTATTTTATTATAAACTAAGTTGCAGTAGTAAAGCAAGTAGGAACGAATCAACAATTTAAAATTAGGTTAATGAATTAAACAAGATTGTATTTGTAAGCAGTTGCTTAACTAATTTCCAAAACTTTTAAATATATGTTTGCAAACGAGGTAAAATATAATGAAAAGTAATACTCTCACCATTGAGTTCAGAGTTTAACTGGTGAGGTTTTTTTTGTTATATGTTATACCTAAACTTTAATGCCTACTTAAGAATGAACGAAAACGTAATTGTTAATATTTACTTAGTGCAATTTATTTGATAACTATTTTCTCACGATTTATGTATCAAATTGAAATTGATTTAGGAATTAATCCACTTCAAATGCAAACTCATTCAATTAGCTAGCAACCTCCCAACTAATGGATTACAAATTCAGGCTAATCATGTTTATAGCTTCGGCTTAAAGTTTTGTTAGAAAATCAAATCGGTTGTTATCTTTTTGCAAATACTTCACTAGACTACTTAACCAGTTGGTAAATAGAAATAAAAATCAATAATGATTGTTCGCGCACCAATGTTATTATTGTAAAATTCCTGAATACACCCAGTATAAATAAGAAATAATTCTACTTAATAGGTTAAGAATAATAAGTTTTTGTAAAACATTTTGAATATTATTAATACAATACAATACACAAAAAAAACCAATAAAAAACAGGACTACATAATCCCAATTGATATCGAATTCGTTTTCTTTTTTGCAAATGAAAACTGTTTCCTGATAGCAGAATCGAGACTCTGTGAGCTGAATTAAATTCCAATATACCGCTTTCCGTAAAATTACATAAAAATTACTTGTATAATCAAACATCTAACAACGTGCACGATCTTTGTGAAACCATTATCCAGGCTTTTAGAAGAAACCCAAAAAGCATTAGATTTGTTTGATTTTTCAAATTGAAGATGACATGTTTGAGGACAGTTTGTAATATCTTAGCGTTGTGCTTGAATATTACTCTCCATTCAGAAATAGTATTACAAAAATAGTTTCTGTATTAATGCACAATTCCTTCAAGTCTTATTGTCTGCTTTTATAATAAAAACCTAACATTTATTTATTTTTATTGCTTTATCTCTTAAGTTAAATATTGTAATACCGGATAATCAATTAGATGAAACTAAAGCATATTTCTGTAATACGAATTTAAGATTTTTTTAACTGTTACATACGTGTACAAGCAACGTTTTCTGACAATTCTGTTCGCAGCCTACTATAGAAAGTATCAAAGTAATTTTTTTTTATATTACAATAAACCCATCAAATCTAAAAAATCGAAAAATAGTTCTTTCCAATGATCGCCTTTGACGCTTAGGGTTTCTCAGTTTATACTGAAAACAGAATAAATGTTCAGAAAATTGATCGTGATAGTAGCAATACTAAACATTTCTTGTGTTTATACGAAATATACATCTCTTGCCATTTACTAGATTCCCACGTACGCCAGGGCAATCTTAAACAGATTCTACACTAATTTGCTTGCCCTAGATATCCTTTTGCAGCGGATGTATATTTGACTACCACCGGATATCAGCTTGTCAAATATAGCATTGATATCTAAAATTCGTTGACAGCTGCTTCCACTGTTAGGGTTTTAAAAGAGTCCAGCATTGACGATGATAGAATCAGCCCAATGGTAAATAAATATACATTTATAACTCACAAACTCATATAGGGCTCTTTATTAACATCCCCCATATAACGAAATATACATAAGTGTAACTTGTTTAGCTAATTAACTACAATTTCAATAATTTGATCGCTAAACAAGTAATTCAGTCAGAAGTACATACGTATTGCCATTAATGAAAGCTAATAACAAACCAAAATATTTAATTTGATCCTTCACATGATCGACTTCACTAACCATTTGAAATATGAGGCGCAATTGAGAGTAGTCAATTACATGTAATCTGATTTGTTGGGTCTAATTTAGCCAACGTTGCAAAAGAGATTTAAATTTTTTCATATGAACACAACAAATAAAAGTAACCATGTGGTACACAGTTCAAAGTGCGTTTCTAAAGCGAAAGTTATATAAATTACATTTCACTAAAGTCAATAGAAAGTGTAAAGTTACTAATAAAAAAATCAGCTGTATGAAAACTTTCAGAGCAATGTCTCCGACAAAAACAGTTTAGATTATTTGAAAATTTGTGAATATACTCCCAAACACAGCTATTTAATTGGAATTGTTTACTTTTTAGCTTTGCGCAATTGATTAAAACGCAACTAGGTATATGAAAATCGAACTCTTCAATTAAGTGCATAGGATTTACCACTAAAAATTCCGTTGCGGTTTTGTAAATAAAGTTTAATGAATGCTCTCTAATGTATAGCTATTCAGAGGCATAGTAATTAAAACATTTCGGTATAACAGGAATTTCTATTGTCCTGCATAATATAATATTTTAAATGGACATTCCACAAATATAATACATTAAAAAACAATCAAATTAACAGATAAGTACATATTTAGTTGTGAGGAAATCCTGAAAATTGTAAAATACAACCATAAAATTTGTTTGCGGGGAATCTACTTTAATTATCCAGCAAAGGGAAATCAATCCATCGTTTATGCAATTTCTGGCTTTGCATGCAAACATTTTGAGGAAGTAGGTAGTGTTTACACCGTGTTACATGTCATGTTTTAATTGGGACTTTAGAATAATGGGACAGGTTATAAACACCAATTTCTCGGAATGATTCCATTCACAATTTCACTGTTAGCAACTTATTTTAATTAATTTGGAGTACATAAGCCATCTACCTTTTCGACTTTTAGGATTTGCTAATTTTCTTGTTTAATTATAAACCAAAACGAAAATAAAAAATAAGTTACCTGTGTTTTTCTTGACAAACTGTGAAAAGTTAGTGGAAAAGTTCGTGTAAGAAAATAATCGGTGCTCTTATCAGCATAAGATAAGAAGTACATGTTAAAGTGCACGCAGCGTAGACAAAGAAATAGAAAGGGAAATTCAAAATAATGTCCCTTAAACTTATTAACATATAAATTTATATATTATGTCATGTTTTTAAGTTAGAGTTTCTATTCCACTGTATTCAATTAGTTAGAAAATATTCATAATCTTAACACGGTTTATTAGCTGTCTACCGCTTTTTCATTTATTTAATAAATACCCTTTTAGTGAACGCGGAAACCGAACAAAATTCGCCGTGGATGGATGGATGACTTGGAATAGTAAACCACATCCAAATTAGAAACTAACATCCCACATGATTAACTAAATATGTTTACCTATATTTCTTTTCGAAAATAAAATCTAACGTATCCAAATATGTATAAATCAGTGGAAATCTAATAAAACCTGTTGAAATGATGAATATTGTTTGAAGTTATTAAATTATTTACATTATCTTTGAATATGAAACATAATTTAAAAATTAATTACAAACCAATGCTTCTACGCCCACAAAGTTTTAACAACCTTATTTTGAATTTTTCTTTGTATTTCTCTGTATATTATGTGTGGGCTTTAACATGGACCTCTTATTTTATGTTGATAAAGGTGCAGACAATTCCCTTAAATGGAATTTTACAACAATTTTCCCTAATTAGGAAATTCAATACATTGTCAAAAATGTTGCAATATTTGTATGTTTTGTTATTTGTTTGTTGCAATAAGCAAATAAATTACTTATTAAATAACAGGAATTTCAATTAAGTAAAACAAGAAACACTAGGGCTGGTTTGGCTTAGTAGTAGTATGGTAAGAGGTTCAGTTTCGGATACATTGGTTCAAAAGCTTCTCCATTTCCTATTGGAAATATAATTAATGGCATTTCTCAAGTTATGGGCGCACTACAGTTTGTAGTAAGAAGGTTCTACACGCATACACACACCATACAGCAGGCAGGTTAAGCACGGTTAGCACAAATCCGGTAACCCGCAGAGTGCACCAGCTTATCCTTATCTCACACCATATGGAAGACCTGTAAAAGCTTCAATATATTATAAGGCAGAAACAATAAACATACTAAGTAATTTGAATGTCAGACTAGTGTTAACAACGAAAGTAATATATAATTACGGTTAAACTATTCTATCTATTTCCTGTAATATATAAATATAATTATTGTAAGTGCTCTGCAAAAGGTAAGCTTATTATAATTTATTTATTTAGGTAGCACCTAAATATAAATTATGTTATGAAAGATGTAACTAATACCAACTAATATAAATTTTGTTATGAAAGATGTATGCATGCCTGAATGCATACTACCATACATGTAAATAATGATTCTTACTATTATTATGAATAAAGAGATTATGCCATTTCTTGAAATATAAATGAAATAATGCAGAGTTGGTTAAACAGATCTCGTTCGGGGGTTATATACGGGTCTACTATGTTGTAAAAATATATATAGTGTGACTTTTGACATCCTCATTCAAACCAAATGACTTAAAATACCAAACCATAAATAAAGCTCCACAGAAGTTGTTTTCTGATTAGTTCAGTGAATTTTGTCCAGATGATATTTGAAGGTGTTTGAACGTTTTGTTATATTTGCTATATTTATTCAGACAATATCAGTTGCATTTTACTTGCACATTTTGTGAAATAATATCTATTGCTAATTTCAGGTGTCATCCTAGGAAGGACGACTATGCCATACATTTATTTTCTTGGTGGTATTTAGACATTCTGGTGCTAGTATTAGCAGCTTATAGTAAACAGACTAATAGATTTAATGTAGTTACAACATCGTTGGCTGATTGTAGAATAAAGAGCAAACCATTGAAGACCACTACAAGGAGATATTTATAGTAAAAAAATGTCAAATATCTAGAAAGTAATGGACATTTTGTGAAAATTTAATTACTGCATTTGAGACTGAGATGGATCAGTGGTAAGGCAGCCAGGCTTTGGATGTAGTGGTGTTACGGGCCAAACCAGCTTTTTCATCGACCCGCAACAGGGTAAGTGGAAAAAAGGCCTACAGCTTAGCTCAGAGAAGTAGGGGTGGTTCACGAAAACCGCTTACGGGAGGGAAATCTTCCTAGTTGTGTACAGGGTAGGTCAAAATTAACGGGCGGCACCTTCGAAATCACAGCAAATTACCAGTTCTCGTGGAAAGCCGAGAAACCAACAGTTTACGGGAATCGGACTCACCTTTATTGTGCCTCCTCCTATATGTAAAGCTTGCAAAGTTCATGCATACAAAGATAAAAATATACAAAATATCGCCGTCAGTGGCTTGCGATATTTAATTTCCTAGAACAGATCTACGCAGCCAGTGGCGTCGGAGAAGCGGGAAAAATTCGCTGGTACACCCCTGAAGATTGGATTGAATGGAGATAACGCTACGGCCAGGGATTTTTCGACGTCGAGAGAGAAGAGACGGGAAATTCAGATGTCAAGATCTTCGCCGCTGTACGGGAAGATCACTTAAAACGGCTCGAAAAACAGAATTTCCACGGATTTGATAGCTTTTATGCGACACAAGTCGAGAAAACAATTTCACTGAATTGTTTTTGCAAAAAAACCGACACTCTGCTAATATTTTTAATCCGACACAAGTCGAAGATTCTTTTGCCTAACACACACAACGGAACGATAAGTCAATTAGCAGAAGAGCTGCGACACAACCCGCTGTCAAAAAAAAACACATAGTTCACTCCCAAAGCCTAACGTCCACTGATTTTTTCTTAATTTATTAAAGATTCCCGCGATGGTATTGAGTGACCGGGCCGAGCAAAGCTGGAAAGCCGACTCAAGAGGAAACACAACGCGAACATGCATCGGCCAAAAATATTACACCACATTGCGAAATATGGTGCAAGAGTTCTGGAACAAATTCTTACACGTGCGATCTCCGAGAAACATAACACTACTAAGGCCATGCTGCTGACAAAAAGGGTTCCTAGAATTATTTTTGGCCGGCGTTAACAGACTAAATAAACATGTCAAACGTTTGATTAAGTTCATAAGTAACATAAGAAGGGCAATTAAATAGAATTTTAATTCCTATGAAGCGGAAAAACTAAACGAACATAACAATAGTCCCAACGATTCTCTGTTCGAATTACTCCAGGCATCGGAAAATTTGCTAATTTCCTGGGTGTTCAGTACCGGTCTCCATTTGCCATCGGGGATCAAACTAGAGGTAGTTCTCGTATTACGGGCGCATTAGAATAGTAACAAGGCCATAAACGAAAACATCCACACATCAGGCAAATCAAGCACGGTTTCACACCAACACGGTAACCCGCAGAGTCGGTCTCTGTTGTGCATAGCATAAACTAGCTTAACTTTGCTTCAAACCGCCTCGACAGTGCGCAAGCTGTACAAACGAGGATCACGATTATGAAAAAAAAAATAAAAAAATTACTATATTTTAGTAATCAACAAAGTGAAAGTATAGTTATAAAGACATCTACATAAAAATTTGTTATACATTCATTTTTTTAATATTTCGCTTCGGTCCCTTAAGAATTATGGCATTTTCTATAGTAGAGCTTCGCATGCTGAATTATAGAAATACGCTAGTATAATATTAGGCATCGGAGCAATATAGCGCAGAATACTGCACAGTATTGCAACAAGTAGAATTTTACCAAAATTACCAAATTTTCTGTCATGTTCTGAATCATCTTTACTTATCTTATTATCATGATCTTCGTTTGTACCGCTTGCGCAGTGTCGCCTTTACAATTTTTAAAAATCATATTGGTAAACTGCTTACGATTTCAACATCTAATTTAATCCACTAGTCCTAGAGTTCCAATTACTATAGTGTCGGAACTAAGACCAAAATGTTTAATTCCTTCCTTTAGGTGAAGTGCATATTTAAAAAAAAAGTTTGTGGAATATCAGCTCCTCTAAGTTAATGCTTGAAGATGGTATTAGATACTTCTTCAACTACCAAACCGCTATACATTAAAAACTATTTAAAAGTATGGATACAACCTGAATAAATAATGTTTGATTTGTTAAAACACTTTATATAATATATTTAATGATTACATAATTACTACAATTGACGATATCTGGAATAAATACCAATGATGAACGTTCTATCTGAATGAATGTATAATAAATGTAGTGTTGGGGAAACGGTAATATGGCACTCCACAAACATTTAGTTTTGTCTAACTTTTGTAGTAATAAAATTAGGAATTGCAAAGTCGCCGAAACAATGTTAATCAGAAATTTGTAGTCATAAAAGGCAACGACAGCGCAAAAAGCCTCCCCTTGCCGAAATTGAAATTTACTTAATGAAATTCAGTAACAGGATTTCCTGTCGTGTTTCTCCGAAATGTAGGTATTAGGAAATACCTTTCAGTATGTTATATTAAATGGGGGATAAGAAAACAAAATTAGGAAGTTCTGACGAGGGAATCGGCACTGACAAATTGACAAACATAAATTGTGGAGTTAGCTCACAACGATTTATTCGGCCAGCGGTAATCGTAAACCTCCGATGCTTTTCGGCATAGTATTTAATTTTCACACTACTGCATTTTTGAAACAAGGTTAACACTGAATATTTACGATTGAAATTTTGCACACCATTAAATGCAAACAGTGTTGAATGTATGCATCATCTATGTAGGAAGGAAAGGCACTGCATTTACATATGCTTTGCATTGCATATAAGCACAGCCGCGTGAGGTTGGTTGGCTTTTTACAGTCTAAATTCCATCTTTATACCCTAAGCTACTTAGGTAGTACATAAAAATGTTAACTGTTAGCTTCATCATTAAATATTTGTACAAATAATTACCCATGCAACATCAAACTTTAAAAAGACCTTCTTCGAGTTGATACGGCCATTTCTGCAAACATGCACAGTGAAATAAAAAGGCTTGCAGCAAACCGAACATGCGACGTTAATAAACAAGTGCTATTGGAACCTAAGGGGAACCAGCTCCATTGATTTATTCACAGGACCGCGTGACCTCGACAAGATAGAAAGCAGAATTTAAGTATGGGAACTTGCGCACCGAAAGAAAGAGACGGTCATGTTCAAAGTTCCTGAATAAATAAAGCTAAGTGGCTGAACTTGCTTAGGGGAAGAAATTACAATGGATTAACTAAGCACCACAAACTTAAAAGCCATTTCCGTTTCCTCTTATCAACAAGAGGATTTATTTATGAAGCCGACATTTAAACTGCCATAACAAAACAAGCTTTTGCTTTTCATGTATCTTTAATATGGTTTCCCTTGATTCCGGCAATAATTTATTCCATAATTCAATGTTATTTTTATTTCAGGATATTTACAAACATTTCCTGAAATTTATTCGGCCAAACAAAAGCGACGCCGAAATGTTGTTTTCGGTATTCCTTATGTAACATAATTTCATTGCAGATGTATGTTAAACATATTCGTTCGCAGAACTCAATTTTTAGCATTGCTGCAGCTTTTTTATAAATTAAATATAGAAAAACCCTTCTACTAATCTTTATTTTTAGTAAATTAAGGGCGCTATTTGCAGTAATATCATGGATTTTAGTAAAGCAAGAGCAGTACTCATTATATGCGGAGCGATCACTACTAATCCTAATTAATCGCATTATGCAGTGCGGGTGTACTAAAACCTGTAATAATTAAATTGTTTTGGTGTACTAATAAGAGACGTTAGTCTCCTTACTACGAGTTGAATTTCTATCTATTGACTATGCATTTTGCTACTAGCGACTTTTAAGATAACAATTTATATTGGTATTTATGTTTATTTGGTAAAACTTGCATAAAATACGTTTAGTGGTAGACAATTTTCTAAATGGCATTAATAATGTATGGCTTTCAATTCTATGGTTACCCTTTTTTAAACTGTGAAACCTTTCCCTACCTAACTCTGTTCATGTTGCATCCGTTCTACATCGTATAATTATCTTTTCGTAGAAATTCCAGATATATGGTATTAGATATTAAAAAGTATTGGTATTTAATAAAATAACCAACTTTAGTATCTCATATATGTATGTGTATATATATATATATATATATATATATATATATATGTATTGGACTCGACGTAATGGAATCTATTGTTTGGCATTAAAATGCAAATTGCAGACATTGTTAACTGTTTCTCATCTTCTTTGAAATTTATATTTATATTTTAACAATAATAATAAACACAATTTCTACGGTTTATACGTGATTAGGAATTTTATATGTGATTTTCAAAAGCAATTAATATTATAAACATTTGTAGCTAGAGCAACAGCATACTGGATCTTGATTTCGGACTTGGCTCTAGTCTTCTATTCCAAAACTTCCAATACCGGGGCTCAATCTGCTCGTTCATTAAAGGTGTATTTGTTAAGGTATGTTTGTGTGTTTGAAAGGCTTTAAGTATAACCAATATACGTTTATAATCACAGAAGTGTAGATCACAAACGCTGGATTACAAAAGAAACTCAAGATATAATTGAGGAAGACGAAAAGTTAAAATATCAAACATGACACATGAGGAAAAGGACAGAAGGATACGACAACTAAACAAAGATACCAAAAAAACATGCAGACGTGACAAAAACAAACATATTAACAACATAATGTATAGAACTCGAACGCCCCGCGAATCGATGTGAATCGAGAGACCTACATAGAACAGTCCTTGAACACTAATGATTGATGACGAAAATGGAAAAACTATAACAAACACTGCATGGAGATTATACTGCCAGAAGCTTTACAAAGATGATGCGCACGTACCTCTGGGTAATGACAACACGATAAATGCAAATGTAAATGTAACATATAAAAAAGAACCCGGTATTCTAAAGGCAGAAGTATAGAGAGTAATAAATAAATTCAATGGCAATAAATCCGCAGGCCTAGATAAAATCACAGCAGAAACGTTGAAAGCAATGGGAGAAATAGGTGTAGAGATATTACACTCCTTATGCCAGTAGATATGGGAAACAGAGGCGTGCCCAACAGAATTTAGTCAATATTTAGAAAAAGGGTTCGCCAAGAGACTGTACAAATTACAGAACAATTGCGCTTATATCGCATGCAAGTAAAATTCTACTGACAGTCATAAATGAAAGATTAAAACCTGTGCTCTTATCAAACATTTCAGATGAACAGACTGGATTTATGCCCGGAAGGGGAACAAGAGAACAAGTACTGAACAGAGAGTTCAACACTAAAGTTTATATATATTTTATTGATTACATAAAGGCCTTTGAGAAAGTAAAATGGGAAAAACTCTGGCGAATACTAGAAGAAATGGGAACACCACAACACCTTATACGTAATTTATACGGAAACAACTCAGCAAGAGTAAAGATAGAAAATACACTATCGAAATCACTGAAAGCAGAAATTGGAATACAACAGGGCTGTATAATGTCACCGATACTATTTAATATATATATAGTGAATATGTAATGCGAGAAGTAATGGAAGAATGGACAGGTGGGATATCAATAGTTAGAAGAAAGATCGATAATCTAAGGTACGCCGACGATACAATAATAATTGCGACAGACGAAGAAGAATTACAAACGGTTATGGATAAAGTAATAAGAATAAGTAAAGACTTTGGCCTTGAGCTTAACAGAAGCAAAACAAAAGTCGTGATAATAGACAGACCTAACGAAAACCTATCCACCATAGCTGACTTTGAAGTAATAAGGAGCTTCACATTCCTAGGATTGATAATAACGGACACTGGAAATTCCGAAAACGAAATAAAACGAAGGATAGCCATGGCAAGAGATGCAACCACGAAATTGACTAAAATATGGAAAGACACTGCGATATCAAAGCAAACCAAACTCGATCTGGCTTCTACATTAGTATTTCCAATTGCAACGTACTGCGCGGAAAGTGAACAATAACGAAGAATGACATGAAAAGAATAGATGCGTTTGAAATGTGGGTATACTCCGGAATTCTAAGAATCTCATGGACACAACACCGTACAAATCAGTCCGTAATAGCAACATTCAAACACGGCTATCCATCAGAATTAAAGAATCCTATCGGAAGTACTTTGGGCACATAGCGAGACGAACCAATGACATGGAAAAACTAATAGTGGAAGGCAAAGTCATTGGAAGAGGACCAAGAGGAAGATCGCCCAACCGTTGGATAGATCAGATGAAACCGATAACAGGTTTTGGGATACATGAAGCCACCCAGTTAACCCAAGACAGAACAGAGTGCAAAACAACCATAAAGAGAATATTACATTAGATAGTATCACCATGCCCTTATAGGGCAAAGGACTGAGGAGGAGGAGGATTTTCCTGGATATTTGTATCTATATGAGCGTATATGTTCACAGTATCTGGTATCAAAAAATCTAATTGTTTGACCTATGTATAGAGAATTACACTGTCAACAGTTTAATTTGTAAATACCTGATTTTAACAAATCGTTAGTTCTATATTTTGCGTTGAGTAAGGTGTTGAAAGTGATTTTTGTTGTTTTCTAAATTACTTTAAATGTTCTTGGTCTAAGTATAATTTTTTACCAATTTTCACAGATTTATCACCAAAACATGGATTTGAAATGTATGTATTTAACATTTTCAGAGTGGTCTTCGGAATATATTTTTAAATATCTAATTTACAATCCTTTTTGATTAGTGTATCAATCAGTTTTGTGTTCTATCCATTACTGTGTGCAAGTTGTTTAATAATCGAAATCTCTTTGGTGTAATCACTTTTACTTAGAGGAACTGTCAGAGCTCTATGTATCAATGACCTATCTTCTTTTTCTAGTGCCGTATCGTGTGATGTTGGAGACTATTATAGCAAATCTATGTCTTTCCTGGGTGGTATGGAAGATTATATGTGTATTGTGGTTGGTCTATTCTTTGATGTTTCTGAATCAGGAATTTCTTCTTTTTTCCTTGTCCTCGTTTTCCTTCTACTTTGCCTTTTAAGGTTCCAATAGTATTATCTACTGTGTCTCATAATATGACCAAAGTACTGTGTTTTACATTTCTTAACTAATTGCGCTAGTTGGGGTCGTGTGCCTATCCTGTTAAGTACTTCCTCATTTGTTATTTGCGCTGTCCAAGGGATTCGTAGCATTCATCGATATAACCATAGTTAGAATGCCTGCACTTGTTATTCAGTGTCCTTTTTTTTTGCAACCGTATAATAGTGTGCACCATAGATAACATTTTAATACTTGCTCTCTCAAATCTATTGATAGCTTCAAATTGTACAAAAAGTACTTCATTTTAAAGAAGCTTGCTCTAGCAATTTCAATTCTTCTTTTAAGTTCTTGAAAGTCATCTATTTTGTTGTTTACGTTTCGTCCCAGATATGTATAGCTATCCACGTTCTCGATTGTCTTGCCGTTAAGTTGAGTGTTGTTTAAATTAGCTGTTTTTCTAAATAGCATACTTTCTGTTTTATTAATGTTTATGCTTAGTCCCATGTTATTACTTCCTGTGTTTAGTCTATCCACTAAAATGTGCAAGTGTATTTCGTTGTTAGCTAGGATTATGTCATCCGCATACCTTATATTATTAAAAATAATTCTGTTTATATTAATTCCCTCAGGACGGTCCTCTAATACGTTTTGTATGACACGTTCCGAATATACGTTGAAAAGTAAGGGAGATAGTACACATCCTTGGCGAACACCCCTTACATTTCCTATTTCTTCCGTTACTTCGTCTTCTACTCGTACTGTGGCTTTCTGATTCCAATACAAGTTCCTTATTATTTTTTGATCTTTTCCATCTAGACCAACTTTTTGAAGTTGTGCTATTAACTTTTCGTGCTGAACTTTATCAAAAGCCTTCTCATAATCTACATAGTAAGAATATACTTCTTTGCGAACTTCTAGGCACCGTTCCACTATTACCACCATAGTAAGCATGACTTCCCTTGTCCCTAAGCATTGTAGGAATCCGATTTGAGAATTACTTAGATATTCTTAGATGACCTACAGGCTGCTAATTTATGTGTTTTATGGTCCTGTGGTATTGTGATATCTGTATGTGTAGATTTTCTAGAAATTGAATATTCGAGTTTGTTCTTAGGTTTTATTTTTATGTTTAAATCTATTTAATTAACGCATCTGTTTTGTTCGGTTTCTAATGTAAATTTTATGTTTGAGTGTAGAGTATTAATAAACGTTAAGAAAACGCCAATAAACTTAAATGAACTATTACAACACGCTAAAATGTCACTAACACTATTATTTTTAAAATATAAATACAAAACTACCAGAAGACAAATTAACTGACGATTTTGAAGTGGAAAACCGCAGTAAAATAGGGATATCTGCTTTCTCCATACTTATTCAATGTATTTGCTACGGGCGAGGAGGACATATCTAGATGTGTTCGGGCAAATCACGATTTGATTACCAATTTTGGACAGATTGTGGTAAATCCGGTCATTTTTTGATGTGTCCGGTAAATTCACGAATGGACTACGCGAGATTGAACAAAACTTCTGTATCTTCTACACTCTACAGGAACTACGGTCAATCTGTGTGCAATGTTTGTTCAATGCTAAAAAACGACTCACTACTGTTCAACAGATGTGACATCAAAAATGAACAACGGCAATCCAAGAAAATAGCTAGAAGGTTAGGTTAGGTTGAGTTGGGTTAATTTTTTTCATCTTCGACATCAACAGAAACACAGCTTGTCGTTCTAACAATATTGTTATTCTTCTCGAACTCAATTTGCCCAAACCAACATGAGCCCTTCGCGAAATACCTGGGCAAACCGAGGTGGCTCAGTATTATTGGCCTCATCACGATTTGTCCGGTCAGAATTAGATATACCCGATGTCGAAAATGAAGCAACTTCTTCGTGATCACCACCTGAACCTTGGTGTTCGATATTAAATAGAAAAATCTTACGTCTGGTCAATTCTGTTGTACAAAGTTGAGTCGTGGATCCTTAAAGCTTCAGCAATTAAAAGACTTCAGTCCTTTGAGCTATGAAACATTCGCAGAATCCTCCGTATACCATGGACAGATCGATTTCGGAATTTTGAGATCCTAAGAAAAGCTAAGCTTATTTATTGAACGTGGACTTTTTACAGTAGTAAAGCAAACTAAAGTTGGGTACCTTTGTTATATACTTAGAGGTAATCGATATCAATTCCAGAGGCTGCAAGGAATAGAAAACTACAAGTTTAAATAAGAAATGCTAGATGGCCACTTAAGGACATTAGGTCTTCGGCACCGAAGTAGAAGACTAACTAATAATGTAAACCCTTATTTCTAATTAAATTTCTGAAAAATAAGTACCTATCAGGAGATGAAACACTGCTTCCGCATGCTGACTACGTGTAAGAATATAATGAGCAACTTTTTGTTGTTGTTCATGTTAAACTGAACATATGCCGTTTAGATTGCCGTAGCACCAATATGGTTGCAGCAACATGTTCCAAGATCCTTCACCAACTATAATTCTGTGATTTTCTTTAATTACTTCATAAATATTGTTATCCATGGTAATCAATGTCGTTGTAATTTATTTTAACGTAGTTGACTTATTCTCATGTAAACCTAACTTGTATGACACGAAGACAGAGGAACTTAAAAGTATAGAAGAAAATCTAAAAATATAAGTAATGTTCTATTTAGGATAAAAAGAAAACATTATTACCAAACACTATTGAAAAATGTATACATTTTTATATCGGTAATATTTAAAGTTTTGTTTGCCACTTAATAATATACAGGGTTTGGCTGATCTAAATGCATTAATAAAGTTGCGACAAGCGGGAACTTTTTTAGTGAACGGTTACACATTTAATGGGTGTTCAAAAAAGGGGTCAAGTAGACGACGAATTTTAGTAACGTAAACGCGTTTACAAGCAACGCGCTTCGGTTGTCGGTAATGCATATGGTTCAGTGGCTTGTCAACTATTAAATTTTGTATTCGCAGGCGAAGTTGTTATTTCGTGTCAGTTTATTGTTATTTATAACTACTACTACACAGGAAAGATTTAGAAGTAATACGGGAGTATTGTTACGATCCGCTCGCTTTTATTGTCACAAAATGGTGTACGTGAAGGACCAGAAAACATTTATATTTTGCAAAAGAACCTAATTTGGAAGTATTCGGTACAAAACTGTTTCGTAGAACATCATGCCGCATCTTCAAATGTTTTTACAGAATATTAACAGTTCATAGAAGTCCTAAATATTTTTGTAAAATTGTTTCATGAGGCAGCAAGTATTACTTGAAAGAAGTGCAGTGGAAGATCACTGAAAGTTTCTGCGAAAACTATCGATGCTGCTAGGGAAATAAAAGAAACTGCTCCTAACAACCTACGTCTGGATATTTTACACACAAAGTAATCTTCCTATAGAAACTTCAAGCTGCATTTTTGTATGAAAGAAAATTTTATAATGCTGCGAGCATTTGCAGCAGCTGTATATGATTTCCTTTTGTATTCGTGTTTTGTTACAACATATGTCATGTTTATAAATGAAGTTATGTATAAGTTAGACAAGAAAAATCTGCCCTTAAACAGAATTTGCTTAATCCTCATATTTTTTATCATATTGTAAATATTAGGTCGCTTCTGAATAAACGCAGTAGTAAAATATGTAAATGTAATCACTTAGTGGTAGACCAAGTTTTCACGTGTATACCAAGCATATAGGTCTACTATAAATAACCATTATATCTGTGATAATTAGGTTGCTGATGTTGATAGAATCAATATGTTTTTCGGGTCGACTTGATACAGTTGTGGTTATAAGTTTACATGTGGAATATTTTCTAACTGATTTTAAGATTTTGTACTGCTGTAAGAAACTTATTATATAGTTGAAGAAAAATTGTATAATTTTAAAAATACAGTAGCATTTGATAATTATTTAATCGATTTTTTTTACCCTATACGTATGTGGTATGTTCAAGCAGTAATGTGTTGAATGTATCTAATAATATTTTGTATAATTACTCTCCATATGGACAAGAAAAAACATTTTAATGCAGAATATAATTAGCAGATACACTCCAGCTATTTCTTGAAAAAAATATATCCACAGGGCTGAAGTTTCGTGAAAGTACTGGAATAAGCGCACCAATGATGTATCTATAGGTAATAAAGGTAATAAACGGAAAAGTACAGCAATTGAAAACGATTCGTTCTACATTGTAATATAATATTTAATATGCAATTGCAAAGGCACAGAATAGTTCTTTCTAATGTAGGAAACATTTGTAGTATATAAGAACAAATATTAAACTACAAATTCATTTTGCATAGGAAAATCACTAGGCAGTGAGTTATATTACAGTTGTCTCGTGATGGCATTTTAATGATACATTACAATAAAAATTACTTGTAAATTAGATGAAATATTTACTCAAGTTTCATGTAGTACACGTACTACATGTTTACATGAAAAACACGTATTGTGCACGACACGAAAACAGAGCATGGAATTAGATAAATGGAGAGGCATTATCATTTTAATCCCTTAAAATGTATCGATCGGGGAATAATTAGAGTTCATTAAAATTTCACGAGCAATAGGCTGATAACACGGTAGTATTGGTTTTCATGTTAACAGATTCCAATGAGAAACGCGGATTTGGAATAACGACGGGTAATATCTTCGGATTGAAGAGAGGGTTTGAGATTGCAATGTTGATCTTATTACCCTTCTACATGAATCATTTAATCCTAGATTAAGAGAGCCTAGCGTGTTGACGAAATAATAACTTTAGAAGGGGCGAGTAGTCGTAAAATAAATTGAGCCGTGTCACGGTTCTTGTCACAAGCAACATTTTACGAACTGAAAGCGTCGTTTGCGTTTTTAAAGGGAAAGCCGTAATTACTTATACAAGTTAATTATCCGTGATGAACAGTACGGATTGCCCCATACACTAGCGAATACAGGGAGAAGGTAGAAGCACAGGTAATGGAGAGAACTGCCTGGGGTAGTCTCAACTGCTCCGCAAGGGCTCCGTGTCATATACCTAGAGAATAAACACGCTAGAGCTCCCATATAACCCTTCCTGCCCTGTCCAATCGATAACTTGCGTGAATTTTAGGATCAACACTAGTGTCGGATGGCACAAGTTGTAATTACACCCGACACTCGCAAATTAGAAATCCAACAAGTTTAACCAGAAGAAATTAATTTTCGCTGTTTAATAACACCCTTCTGAAATTTTATGACCATTTCCAAGTTACTCTCATGCAAACAACTATTTATAGCCACGTAAGGTAAATTAAACTCTATGGTTTTGTGGTTTATAGGACCTCAAGGAAAATTAATAAACTTTCAGCTTTTAGAGATTCGACAGTTACTAATGTAGTCGTTCCGCATTCTTTAATAAAGAACCAATTGTCCAACGAACTTTATAATTTTCTGTGTTTTATATATGTATCTAACGTTTCATGTAAATTTTATGATATTCAACGCAAAAAGACTAATTACAAACAAACCACAACAACGAGAATAGGCGTTCGTCAAATAATTCACCTTTGAGTGAAAGTTTTTCAATCAGTAAATACATTCTTTAAAAAATATTTAAATGTGAAGTATATATATATATATATATATATATATATATATATATATATATATATATTGCTATGTACACCTTTCCTAGCTGATTGTACTAGCTGATTTCAACTCAATGATCTACGAAATCTCACCTTACTGTTTCATCTCGGCTTAAACTTCTCTTCTCAGGGTTTCGTGGCTTCCTTTATGCTTCTATAGATCTAATTATACTCCAACACTTCAGTAAAACTGCCCGTACT
>JABXWE010016127.1:0-10262 GCA_014611495.1 Limonius californicus | reverse complement strand
TACAAAATAATCAAAACCTACCGCATATTTTATGGACCGGTGAAGCTTCTTTCACACGAAATGGTATCAATAATTATCATAATTTTCATGAATGGGCTGCAGAAAATCCTCATTTAAGAAGGCGCTCGCATTTTCAACATAGATTGAATGTTAATATGATAGCTGGTATTTTTAATGTTCGTCTGATTGGACCATTTGAACTGCGTCACCGTTTGAATGGTGCGAATTACGAATATTTTCTAGAAAACCCTTTACCCTTACTACTGAAAGATGTGCCATTAAATATTAGACGTGCAATATGGTATCAACACCAGCGCATTTTGCCTTCGTGTTAGAGCTTGGCTTAACGCACATTTTCCGGGAAGATGGATTGGAGCAGGAGGACCCGTAGTATGGCCACCGCGTTCGGCGGACCTGACTTCATTAAATTTTCTTCTTTGGGAGCACATGAAGCAGATTGTTTATGCAACTGAAGTGCACGCGGTAGAAGAATTACGCCAAAGAATTCAGCAAGCTGCTGATATTATTAAGAATAACCCAGCAACCATATTAAGAACGCAGCGATCTCTTCTGCGCCGTACGGCTTTGTGTATCGAACACAATGGAGATAATTTTGAACATTTCTTCTAAATAAAATTATAAAAATGTATTAAAAAATGATTTACTTCATAGAATTCGTTGAACTAAAATTGTTCGTATAACTCGTTAACGGTTACGTTTAGGACATGTGTTTATATGAACTTTTCGAATCTAAATAAATTCTGGAATTCATATTTGAAATATTGCCGGTCCGTTTTGGCCCACCCTGTATAGAAAAAATAGAATTAAATATAGCAAACGAGGAGCTTGCATAAAAAATATCGCAGTAAAAACACTTTCACTGTATTAAATCTGATTTATACATAACATCTCATAATAGCTACAAACATTATTACTTACATAACTGTATTTACTTAATTTCACTTTCTAATTAAACTCTTCTGTGTATGCGAAATGAAGACTTCAATAAAAGGAACAAAGAAAAGCTATATGTTTATAAGAAAATTCGTTGAAAAAAAGTTTGCTACATTTTCACTTTTTCAATATGTTGTTCATAAAAGCTCATCACAACTATCTAACTTACCTTATTTGCTTACTATTTTTAATATTTTTTACTCCTCTAAATACAGTGTGACAATTTTATCGTTCATATCTATTACAACTTTTGACAATTAGTTGTCAACCGAAAGAGGATTTTCCATTACCAATGAACGATATGCATTTACATTAACAATATTTTCTACAGGTGATCATTTTATCTTGTAACAAGTAGGTAGGCTACACCTCTCACATGTGCATGAATTGCTTAGTTAACTTTTCTTTTTAGCTATAACAAATATTTTTTTACATTAAGAGACCTTTGAATAGGCAAATGTTAACTACTGTTTTATCAGAACGTAACAATCTTCTGTACAAAGTTATTGATTTATATAGATTCTTATGGTAATAACAATCAGTTTCAATTTAAACTAATAGCGAGAAAACGGATATGATGTTGATTTTGGGAGAATGGACAGGGGGCGGACTTAGCAGTGCGACAATATGCACAAAGATACCCGGATTAACCCCATCACATCATAAAGCCTTTAGGCAGCGTTTGGAACGAAATTTGCAACAGTATGGACAGTTCTTCAACCAAAGGAGAGACAACGACATGCCACAACTGTAGAAGCTAAAGCAGCAGTCATCAAACAAGCAACTAGTAATCCCCATACGAGAAGTAGGTATGTAAGTAACAAGAACTGTAGGCTTCAGCTAAAGTTCAATACTTAACGTTTTAAAGGCAAACCGGTTTCATCCTTACCACGTCACATTACTGCAACACCTTACTGAAGATGATAAACCACGTTGAGTGAATTTATGCCGATTTTTACAAGTTACTATTGATTCACTGTTTAGTAACAATGGGTGCGTCAGCATCATTATCACTGACAGTCTTCGTCCCACAGCTGGGCATTAGCCTCTTCTCTGTCACGTGTTCCTCCTCCTCAGGTTGCGAATCCAAGCTAGAATCCAAGTTTTCTCAAAAAGCGTGTGTTCTACCAACTGAACTACCACCACACGTGGGTGTGCAAAGAGACACAATTGCCATTTCTACTAACAGGATAACCCACATTGGATTCGATAAAAACACTTCTAAAGAATTTTTACTGCAAATGTGTGGTGTGGTATTGTTGACAACTTCATAGTTCGTTCCCACTTCTTTGAGGGAATTTTAAATAGGGAAAAGCATTTACATTTTTTAACAAATAATTTGTCTCAACTGTCAGAAGACATTCCTTTTTATGTTAGACAGCGTATGTGGCTTCAACATGACGGAGCACCTGTCCACTTCCATGAAACTGTAAGAAACTACCAAGACGAAACTTTACTTACATTCAATATACTTATATTAGTTGCAGATTTTTTAGATTGATTATTATTCAATTAAATATATTATTGTCATAAACTTCTTCTTCTTAGAGTGCTTTATCTCTTACGAGACGTAGCGATCTTCTCTCCTATGCCTGTGTTGTGCGTTTAAAGTACCACAGACATAGAGGACCTACAGCTTAACGTGGACTCCGAACCACGGGAAGTGTAAACACTTCAGAGAAGATATTCTAAGCAGAATACCTCTCTGGTTTGTCATTGCCTTGAGAGGGAGAACGGTCGTTATAATTCGATGTTCCGGTACTGGGAATTGAACCCAGGACCTTCGGCGTAGAATTCTAACGCGCTAACCTCTAGCCCACCGTCGCCTCTGTCATAAACTAAAAAAATAAATTACAGAATTTCAGCAAAATATGTTACTGTTTAAAAGTATCAAATAAACCAAAGTTTTTGATATTATTCAGTTACTTTTCCATTTAAAAAATTTAGTGGCTAAATTTTTATTTTTATGATTATGCTTATAAAGATATAATGTATTAATTAATTATAATAAAATAATTAGAAATATTGTTAATATTTAATAACTCATAATACAACACGGAAAGTCATGATACGGCATTTACAATCAGGTTAACCTTACAATGTGGCGAAATTTAAATAAATGTAGAACAGAATCCAATAGAAAACCGAAAAGACAATTCGCGACAAGAGCGGGAGTGCCACTGAGTCGTCATTCGAAAGGCAGGATGCGAGACTTTTTTACATTCTGAATTGGAATGAATATCTCGATTATTGAAATCATTCGAATACTAATGATTCAATTCTTGAAATAATTCGATTATACCCATCATTACAGTGCATACAAACAGGCGATGTGCAACTACAATTGCAACTAGAACATATTTTATTTCAGGAATTAACTGTTTTATCATACCTCCCTCGAAAAGTACTTTCAAAGAAAATGCATAAAACCTATCAGTTCTTGGAATGGATTAATAATAAATACAATAATAATAGAACTACCTAACTTTGTTTTGTTAACAATTTTTTTAATCATTAATATGGTTTCTAACAACTTCTGATTCAAGGAAAATGCAAAACGTATTTTTTTTTATGAATACAGTTACTGGATTAGATTATTAGCTAGCTATCAAGATATATTGAATTAATAATATGGTTTGTGAAAACTTTTTTTACAGGAAAGTCAAAACGCATTTCATTTAATGAATCAGATTAGTCAATATCAATTCGCCGTACAGAATAATTATAACTGTAATAACAGAATAGCTAATTAGCTATGTGGTAACGTCATAAAGTGCAGTAACGCCATCAAAAATTTTTGAAAATAGATTATTTAATGCGTTATACTTCCTTTGAATTATTATATTTTAATTAAAGAATCGTCTTCCTCAATATAAGCTTATGAAACAGAATCTTAATAAATGTAATAAAATATTATTTAGGTAATGATGTGGCGACGTCACACAGTTCAGTGATGTCATTAAGAAAGTCTATGGAATCGGATGATATGCTGTGTGATATATATATATATATATATATATATATATATATATACGTATGTGCAAATTTATTTACGACTGTAGCCGTCTCTCGTTTGACAGTTTCCATCTCTATCTATCGACCCAGTCTCCCTTCTGTAGATCTCTCGAATCCATAGTTTCTTGTACGTCTTCGCTCCATGTCCTGGGAGATATCCATTACCATACTTTATTTGGCCATGTGGTATTGTCCATTCGTTCCAGGTGTCCATACCATAAGAGTCGTTTTGTGTCGATTGTATCCCATATCGTTCGTTCTACCTCCATAACTTCTCTGACTCTTCCATTCCTTACACGTTCGATCCCCGATATGCCACTATTTCTTCGCCAGAAAGAGTTGCAATGCCTTATTTTAGTTGTTTCCAGATCCAAGTCGTCTACATTTTCTTCCCCGACCACCAGATATTCAGTTTTTGAAGTGTTGATGGTTAAACCCCACTTTTGATATTATTCTTGTAGGTGTCTTATCGTTATCATGTAGCTAGAGCCGTCTTCATCCGAGCCTATTATTATCTGGTCATCTGCGAATAGTAAGGTATAATGCGTTATCTTACCCACCGGTATCTCCATACCCCTACACTTCCTTTTCCAATTGAAGAGCACTTCTTCCAAATAAATTTTGAACTGCAGTGGGGCATTTGAGCAGCACTGCCTTAGTCCTTTACTGACTCGAAAATGTTCTGACTGTTGTTTGCCCACTTTCAATTCACTGCTACATCCAGTATATAAATTTATAACGGCATTAATGTAGAGCTTACTGACACCGCTTCTTTCCATGCTGCACCACAGCTTCCCTAATGGGACCGTGTCATAAGCTTTTTGATGATGAAGATCTATGAAAGTAAAGTGAACCCTTCTTCCACGAATTGGCCGTTTTTCAATTAAGTTTTCCAATGTAAATATTCCATCCATGCAGGAACGTCCTGCTCTGAAGCGATTTCGTTCCTCAGATTCTGGTACTTCCACTTCCATTCTACTTTTTAACGCTCTTCCATACAGTCTTGCCGTTGTACATATAATACTAATCCCTCTATAGTTTGGGCAATCTTTTCTATTACCTTTTTTGTATATCGCTTTTTTAAACTTTTCTGGTGCCTCGTCTTTGAACAGGATGATCATCTTTTCGAACAGTATCTCTGTCGCAGCCTTTAGGAGTTCAATATTTATGTTTCCCGGACCAGGGGCTTTAATGTTTTTCATTTTTCTAAGGCATTCTTAATCTCCACTTTATCTACGTCTATTACGTATCCTTCTCTTTCTGGTGCGTTCGTTTGTGACTCCGTCCTCATAAACTCTGACCTGTCTTCCGTTAACAAATTCATGTAGTATGGCTCTCCATTCCTCTAGACTCACTAGACTAATCCCTGCTTTGTGATGCTGTATGATACTTCGTTTAAAAGCTGTTTTTAAAGAGAATTCTGAACATGTTCTATTTAAATCGTCAACTTTTTTAATATAAGATTTTGGAATACGTTCAATAGGAGAATTCCCAGTGTTTTAAAAATGTTTTGGCAATGTAAGAAAATATCGATTTCCCAAATCTGACTATAACATAAATATCTATGAATAGTCAAATTTGTAGATAGTACAGAATACTGAGCTCGGTGTAATTTCAAATGTAATTTAACATTGCTGTATTTTAGACCAATTTATTATCCTTATCTAAATTTCCCAAATTTAAGTAAAACTAACCACTAAATACGCGGAGCAGGGAATGCGCTTACCCTGAATATATCAAAAATAATTAATGTTTGTCGTATCCCACGTGAAATATATTTTTACAAATAATGAATACCGCAACATCCAAATAAGGCCGTCTCTTCGCTGACGTAAATGTCGATAACGTTATGGGATATTTTTAGGAAAGTAATTTGCATGTACTGTTCGCTGAAACAGAATTTTATGCATTTCAGTGACTGATGGATTAGTTGTGACTTCGCGGGCTGTGTTTTAATTTCATGAAATACCAGAGATATTGAACCAAAACCGATTTTAAGGGTTAAAAATAAAAACGGCCTAATATAAGATTTCGAAGAAATAAAGTTTGCTGATTTAAAAACAACTGATGTATTTAATTAAATTCTGACAGCCAGCAATGCTATTGTTATAAAATGTAGATAATTGTATACAAACGAAGGGGTTTTCATTCATATAATTTTAATAAGAAAAACGTTAGCTTTATGTGTCACTCCAATATCGTATCTGGAGTTATAGAGCTGTTAGGGGCTGAAAAACATCGGCTATTCAATTTTTCAATTTACCCAAGGCAAATTGTGAATCGCACGAAGGGTTATTTATTTATATATGTGTCGTGGTTGATACAAAAATTTCCCGATATACACTTTGTCTAGTAGGTTTATGGGAAATTCTTGGCTATAAATAAATCGCTAAAGTAAATATGCACGCGTAGAGGAAGCGTGCTCCGGAATTCGGATTCGAGCTCCGGGCTCCAAGCTCCCTATCTCCTCCGTATATTTAAAATATCTGTCAATGCTACAAGGTTCGTCAACGTAGTTAGCCGATTTAGTATTCCATAATACCTTTGAAACGGTACGTATTCATTTAGATAACATTAGGAAGCACATAATGATATAATACCGTGTATTAAAGTAACCGAATTACGGTAAAATCTGCTTTAAACCATTAGCGGAAAAGCGAAATATTGTCAACATACATTATATTTTAGTAGGGAGTTTCAAGCTTCAAAATCGTGCTTAACGACAAAATGAAATTAATATGGATCAGCATCAGAAACATTAACATATTTTTAATATCCGATTATAGTTGTATGGGAATATGAAGGCTTAATGCAATAGAGCAGTGCAACCAGTAAATTATAGTTAGATAGAGCTAAAGCCTACTAAGAATGATTAACACTAAATTTTGTGATTGAGTGTGTCGTCCCACAAGATAATTTCCTAGGACCAATTCTTTGATTAATCTATTGTTTGTCCCAATTGAATAGAAATTATTCAATAGTATCATATGGCGATGGCGCTGTAATAATCTTTAACGCATATAAAATATTTGAGCCTTATAATAACCTGGCTTAGGATAAATATGCACAAGCATATTTGGAATACATGCATGCAAATATGGACTTTCAGTTATATTGACAACTTCTACAAAAAGTTATACTAACTAGACTACAAACATTCATTGAACAACAAGCTATCCTCCCGGAGCAACAGTTTCAATTTAGATCATTGCATTCAACCAGTCACCAACTATTGCGAATTACCGGTATAATAACTAATGGCTTCTAGAACAAGTTACACAATGTTATTGCTTTCTTGGACGTCAAATAAGCTTTCGACAGAGTTTGGATGAAAGGTCTGTTATATAAACTGAAACTCTGCAATATACTTATCACCCTATACGCAATTATAAAACCATTCTTAAGTGACAGGACTTCTAGTGTAAAACGAAATTCTAAAATATCAGAATCTTAGAAAACTGCAGCCGATGTACCTCAGGGATCAGTCTTGGGACCAACTCTGTGCAATCTTTTTATTCATGACATACCAATTTCCAACAATGTAGAAATAACGATGTTCGTAGATGGTACAGCATCCATAGCTCAAAAATCTAACTTGCCAATAACAGTAAACGATCTGCAAGCAGCGATAGATGTCTTGCAATCTTAGGCAAAAAATGGAGAATCACATTGAACAACATAAATGTCAGGCCAAGATTTTCAGACTCAAATGTGCACCTAATCCAGATCTCCTTGTTATCAATTAAAAATGCTTGACTTGGGGTTACCACATTAACCGAAAGCGTAATGAGTCTTATGCCCGACTGTCCCTACTATATCCACTTTAAACAGAAGAATACTATCAAAGATTTCTTGTTCAATGTTGCTGTATAAATCCCTTATTAGGCCTATAATAATGTATGAATCCGTGGTTTGGGGAACAACAAGCCAAAGGAATGTTAGAAAAGTTCAAACACTACAGAATAGTGTGCAATGCTAGCTGGTTTGTTAGAAATATTCAACTGCACCGAGAGCTTAACACTCCAACCATCGCAAAGCATATAAGGCATCTATCCACATCTTTCTTCAACAACATCAATAAATTCAGTTCCACTTCGGACTTCAGACTCGTATTCCACCAGAGAACAGAAGAATTAAACGATGTGTGCCTATAGATGTCCTTCATCCCAGATGAGTTAACTAAAGATACATGTACAAGTTGAGTGTCTTGTTCTATTAATGTTAACAATTATATCATATAGTATATCCTTTGTGTTCTGTTCTGGGTACATTTGGTCCAAATAAAACTTTAAGTACTTACTATGTAATAATTAACTAAGATACGGATCTTAGGTTCCGTGCCTTTTATTATTTAGATGTAAGTTACCATATTCAGCACTTAAAATATCTACATTTCAAGTTATTTACGCCTTATGACTTTTGTAACGTCGAGTATGTTGGGGGTACATTTGGTCCGTCCAATAAAATTAACCGAATTTGGGCATGCACGTGTGACTCAGCACTGCCGTGGCGATAAGAAACGTGTCCAGACCTGCATTTATGTGTTACAAGTTCTCAGATGCAGACGTATTTCGTGTGTGAGGCTGGTTTATATTATAATATTATTTACAATGGGAAAAATTTATAAGCTTGACTTATTTGTATTTCAGAAGGTTACTTTACCTTTCAGTGACGTGTAAGTGCTAGTGTTTTCTAATGGATAAAAAATATCTAACAGATGCTGAGTTGGAAGAATGTTTAGGGGACTCTGAATTTGAAGAAGATGTCTCAGAATCAGAAGATGTTACAGAATACAACCCAGAATCTTCAGATAGTAGTTGTGATGAAGAATTATTGGAACCCGTTCCTGCTGATGTTATCCCCCTACCAAGCACGTCTAGAAAATATGATGGCGCGATGACAGGATGCAATACAATGACGTCAAAAAATAAGAGCATTGTGTGGAATTTGCAGTCCAGTGCGCCACAAGGTAGATTATCAAGGGCCAATGTTATAAAAACTTTACCAGGTCCAACTTTATATGCCAGTAGCCGCATACATGACATCAAATCATCATTTGATTTAGTAATGTTTCCTAATATCACAAATATTATCGTAAGAATGTCAAACGTTGAGGGAAATAGAGTATATGGAGAGGAATGGCAAGATTTAGATCAGACTGATATTGAGGCATACATTGGCCTTTTGCTACTAGCTGGCGTTTATAAGTCCCATGGTGAGTCTCTAAGAAGTTTGTGGGATAATGAAAATGGAAGACCAATATTTCGAGCAGTTATGTCGCTGGAAAGATCAAAATCACAAGAGTCCTAAGATTTGACAATCGTGACGATAGAGCGGAACGACGAAAAGGAGATAAATTAGCGGCAATACGAGTTATACGGGACCTTTGGGTTGAAAATGTGCAGAAACTGTACAACCCAGGACAAGGTGTTACCGTTGACGAGCAGTTAGTTAGCTTTAGAGGCAAATGCCCCTTCAAGCAGTTCATTCCCTCGAAACCTGCTAAGTACGGTATTATAATTTGGGTTTTGTGCGACAGCGACTCAAGTTATGCGTACAGACTGCAAGTATATATTGGAAAACTACCGAACGAGTCCCCAGAAAAAAATCAAGGTAGGCGTGTTGTCCTAGACCTAACTTATGATCTTCAGGGAAGAAATCTTACGTGTGACAATTTCTTTTCATCTTACGATTTGGGCGTAATGTTACTAAAAAGTAACATAACGATGCTAGGTACTTTGCCCAAAAATAAGACAGAGTTACCTCTCGAAATTTTAACAACAAAAATTGTTCCAATTTATACGACACGTTTTGGATTTACCAAGGATTCCACTATTGCATCTTACGTCCCCAAGAAAAACCAACTAGTTGTAATGATCAGTACCTTACACAAGACAAAAGAAATTAGTGACCGAGAAGACAAGAAGCCAGTCATGATACTAGATTATAACGCCAAGAAAGGGGCTGCTGATACGCTAAATAAATTGGTAGCAACGTATACTTGCAGACGGCGAACTCAAAGATGGCCCATGATTGTATTCTATAATATGATTGATGTGTCTGCGTATAACTCTTTTGTTTTGTTCAAGGAAATAAATCCAAATTGGAACAAAATCAAATTAAGTAAAAGGCGAATGTATATAGAAGAACTTGGAAAATCCCTCGTCAAAAATCTAATGAAAAGAAAAACTAACTTACCCGTAAATGAAGTATCCCGTAAAATAGTTCAAAATATAAAAAACGAAACCGAAGAAACCACATCCACAGCAGAACAGTTGCAAGATAGAAAAAGA
>JABXWE010016125.1:0-39600 GCA_014611495.1 Limonius californicus | reverse complement strand
TGGAGCGACATAAACTCTGCTGTCTGTAAAACGTCTGTCCATCGCACAACTGGGACAAGAAATAGTGCATTTTAGAATAGATTTTACTATTGCCTACAGAATAATGGTACAATGATTGGTTCAGAATCTTCTGATTTTTATCTTTATGAAACGAGCCGGGTTGAAAAATATTTGCTTCTGTTCAATAGCATTTTGTAGAAGGTTTTCAATGAGTCACAAAGTGGGTATTCCATTTAAAACTTTTTTATAGGGGTACCTCGAACCTGAGAGGTTGAATGGGGAAGATTATCTTATGAGTCATGATGATTCCTCCCTATATGTTGCAGAAACGTTTTCTATAAAAATTCAATGTCTATTTTATTTTCATAGATATAACAAAGTGTACGCTTTCGAATTCACACCCTGTGTGCGTCTATTCTAGAAATCAAATGTATGTTCATGTATTTCCATAAGCGCTTGAACCTTTAATGTACTAAATTTTGTTTTCTCAGAATAAAGAATCAAATATATTATTGATTAACTATTCAACTACTATTAACAAAACTCGCTGTGTGTATATAGCAAGTTTTGACAGCGTAAGCCATATATCGCACCCTTGCTCTCCACAGCTCTCTATCTCTCCAGGAGTCGTCTTCTAATCCTCTATTTTTCCGCTTCGCTTTCAACCAGTGGATTCCATTTGACTGCTGATCTCCCCGTTTTGCGTCTTTCGGTGGGGATCCATTCGTTTATTCTTTTTCGTCACCTTTCTATTGGCATTCTTCCAAGATGTCCGTACCACATAAATCTCTTCGTGTTTACGGCATCTACAGTGAATGTATCTACATCCATTTTTCTTCTAATTTCTTCATTTCGAATGTTGTTCGTTCTTGAGATTCTACTCTTCTCAGTCCATCTGTACATCTATCAATTTCTTCTTGTCTTTTGTACTACATAAGTCCCTTCATGTTTATGGCATCTACAATCGTTGTTTCTACATCCATTCTTCTTTTTTCATTTGGAATATTGTCCGTTCTTGAGATTCTGTTACTTCCTCTCAGGAAATCAATCTCTAAAAACATCAATTTCTTTTTGTCTGTTGTCCGTACTACATAAGTCTCTTCCTGTTTGCGGCATGTACAATCGTTGTTTCTACATCCATTCTCCTTTTAATTTCTTAATTTCCAATGTGGTCCGTTCTTGAGATTCTACTACTTCTCAGGAAATCCATCTCTACAGCCATAAATTTCTTTCTATTTTTTGTCCGTACTACATAAGCCTCTTTATATTTAAGGCGTCTACAATTGCTGTTTCTGCATTCATTCTCCTTCTGATTTCTTCATTTCGAATGTTGTCCGTTTTTGAGATTCTGCTACTTCTTCTGTAAATCCATCCGTCAGCCATCAATTTCTATTTTTCTTTTGTCCGTACTACATAGGCCTCTTCGTGTTTGCGGCATCTACAATCGTTGTTTCTACATCCATTCTCCTTCTAATTTCTTCATGTCGAATGTGGTCCGTTCTTGAGATTCTACTGCTTTTCAGGAAATCCATCTCTAGCGCCACCAATTTCTTCTTGTCTTTTGTCCGTACTACATAAGTCTCTTCGTGTTCACGGCGTCTACTATCGTCGTTTCTACATCCATTCTCCTTCTAATTTCTTCAGTTCGAATGTGGTCCGTTCTTGAGATTCAACTACTTCCCAGGACATCAATCTTTACAGCCATAAACTTACTTTTGTTTTTTGGCCATACTACGAAACCCTCTTCATGTTTTAGGCATCTACAATTGTTGTTTCTACATCCATTCTTTTTCCGATGTCTTCATATCGAATATGGTCCGTTCTTGAGATTCTACTACTTCTTCTCAGAAAATCTATCCCTACAGCCATCAATTTCTTTTCCCTTACCTTTGCTGTTTCCCAGGTTTCAGCACCGTACGTTAGCATACTTTCCATAACTGCATGCCATATTTTTTCTGTCTCTCTCGTACTTTTTTCTGACCATAGTAGTGAGTTGTCTTATTGCTTGCCGGCTTTGTCCAATTTTAGATATTATTTCTTGGATTGTGGTTCCTATCTTTGAAATTTCTACTCCAAGATATTTGTAGTGTTCTCATGTGGTTGTTGTGGCACCTTCAATTTCCACTACGTTCTCCTATAATTAAGAATATAGTCATATCAAAGTTTATTTCAAAGTCCCACTTCGAATAAATCTCCTTCAGTTTCCTCAACATGTAGTTTATATCGTCAGTATCTGATGAAATTGCTATCTGATCATCAGCAAAAAGCAATGTGTACAGATAATCTTCGTTTGTTGGAATATCCATACCATAACATTTCTTATTCCATTTCTTAAGCACTTCTGCACCATATACTTTGAAAAGGATCTGAGACAAGCAGCACCCTTGTCTTAATCTCCATTTCTAATTTTTATTGCACTGACAATCCTCGTACGTATATGGTATAGCATTTTGATACGTTTAGTGTATTTGCAATTTCTGCAAAAAGCCTATGGAGTGGTAGCGTATCGTAGGCTTTCTTTACATCTTATAACAATTTACAACCCTACAATAGCTTTACTATTCAAATTCTATAGAAGTGAATTTGGTGTGCAAACAAACATTACCACGACTGGGCGTAGAAAATATATATTAAAATCCGATTAAAATTCAGTACAATAAGGAGCACGGTTTCCTATTTCTTTATTAACCGTCTCAGGAGCGAAACAAAAAACTATTCGTTTCATTGGCCGACTCGAGAACAATATTCTTTTATTCATCTTACAATCGGGGGATATTTAATTAAATTCAACATTGTCTGAAATTGAAGCACAAAGGAGGCTAAAATTTTAAATTAAAAGTCTGCTAATGAAATGCGCTGTTAAAAGAATAATACCAGGGAAACTGGTCATTTCGGGGGAAAAGCAAACAAGTTATTTTTCTGTAACTAAATTTACATGAAAAATATTAATAAAGGGCGTTAGGAATTATTACGGATTGCAAAAACCGCGGCGGGCTCGAGCAGAGGACATATGCATAAATATTCAACAGATGTACTGGGGGAACCGTTAATGCAGGCAGTGTTTAACAACCGCGCGGGGTATTAGTTACATAGAACAATTCCTTTGTATCTTCGCATCCTCAGCTTTTAGGAATATGCGCGGAACAGAGGGAGTGATTATAGCGGTAGATTTTGAAACACGCGCACGAAAATCGAGATCATTTTCTATAAATCATTTAAATGGCGTATTCTTCAACTGGGAACTGTCTCAAAATAACATAAAGCCGAGATGTAGATTACAGATGTAATTTTATTTCCCACATTCGCGTGAGCCGTTCGACTTGGAATACGTCCACAAAAATACCAGCTAGAAATATTATACGGAACATCCACAAGAATTGGAACAGTTCAACTAGAAATAAAGGCTTCGCATGGCGAGGCTTGTTATATGTTATTAAGACTTGTCGCATTAGTATTAATGTTTATAAAGATTTGTTTCTATTAAAAAATATGTGAAATGAAAGTAAAATACATTCCATATACCTGAAATAAATTACTGATATCTGAAATTAATATATGAGATCAATATCAATGCATTTATAACAATGGATTTACTTGTACCAAATTTATATTTTTAGTAAAAGCGAAACATATTTACATTAACGAATATCATATCTGCACAAAAACTTCTCTGAACATAGTATAAACTAGTTTGTTTCCTCGCTATCACTTGTGTTCCTAATATTTTGTAAAAGATGCATAAATATATGCTACAATATTTGCCTTTTGATTTGGACCCAGTGTTTGGCAATCACTCTTGTTACAAAAAAACCATTTATTGATATCAAGCAAAAAACTATTTTACAGATTAACAGTATAAAGGCACATATTCAAAATTCTTTATTTATCAATATGAGGTTCTACCTTAAAACCAAAAAATGCTTTAATGACCGTCAATTTCGATTAGAAATAAAGAATATATTAGCCAA
Organism: Limonius californicus; assembly: GCA_014611495.1. Taxonomy (NCBI): domain Eukaryota; kingdom Metazoa; phylum Arthropoda; class Insecta; order Coleoptera; family Elateridae; genus Limonius; species Limonius californicus. Next base: position 35,632 of record JABXWE010016125.1, on the reverse strand, counting down.
GGTTCCGATATGAAGAAAACAGAACCGATTAAAATTGTTGCCTTGGAATTATCAACGACATGCAAATGTTACAAAAAGAAAAAACCTTAGCGCATATTATTCAGCGCATATTGCAAACTCAGCACCTATAGTAGCTCGAATTACAAACTCCTATATTTAATTAATTGAGAGTGTGGTACAAAATCGTTTAAAAAAACGTTAGCGGTATGATAAATTGCTATCAGTAGTTTACTTGAAAATTATAGAACTGATAAATGTTTCAAGTTGAATATAGTTGCCAATTCCTGTAATCGAGTGCATAACTACAGAACTGTAAGGAAATCGCAACAAGGGTCGTGTTGTTTTTCTAATATGTGCTTAATAATTAACATGTACACTCAGCACATATTGAAAACTAGGTACATATTGATAATTCTTGTCAATGTGCTGAGTTTTCAATGGGTGCTGAGTTTTCAATAAGCGCCGAGTTTTCAATATGTGCTGGGTTTTCAATATGTGCTGAGTTTTCAATATTTGCTGAGTTTTCAATAAGCGCCGAGTTTTCAATGTGGGCTGAGTTTTCAATATGACCGAGTTTTTAATGTAGGCTGAGTTTTCAAAATGCGCTGAGTTTTCAACATGTGCTGAGTTTTCAATATGCGCGAGTTTTCAATATCAGAATCACATATTATTAACTAAACTAACATAGATATATTAAATTTTTAAATACTTTTGTAATTTTAACTGCAACATTGTTGCATAGTACCACATTTATGCGAAACGATTAACTAGGAAATATAACAACGCTAATTTTAGAATGGATACATTCTTTGTTTTGCATTCAAATTTCCTGCTTCTATGACAAACAAACGTCAACATAATATTGAGTAATTAACAATTTGTAATATGTGGCTTTCCATTTGTAGTTTATAGACTTGAAAACTGTTGGACTGAAATCAATAAATGCTTAATCAGCTAACTGCTACAAAAAGTATGACTTGCACATAACTATACATAAAATATTTGACCACCTTTAAAATTGAAATTTCAAGTGATATCATTAATAAGCAAAATATTCCAGAGTAAAAGCGTCAGACATTGATAAATATAATATTTAAAAATTTGCTGATGTACATTAAGTTACTAAGATATGCAGTGATTGCAGTTCAACTGTTGATGACTTATTTATGCACAATTGCAAATATGTGGTTTTGTTTTTCAGATATAAAAAATATTTTTCACATATCAAACTAATTTCAGATATAAATAAATCATTACACATATCGCTGTATAAGTTGCACATATAAATAAGTCATTTTATATAATTTTATACGTATATAAATATTATGATTGTATATATCCCACTTATTTAAAAGTAAATCTAAAATGAAACATTTAGACATTTTCATTGCTTACAAGTGTCATAATAAATTTTATTTCTATTGCCTTTAGAGTTTAATTTAAACTGGCTTTAGAGGTTTAAAACTTGTAACAATTATTTAATATATGTTGTTCGGGTAAAAAATAGTACTTGCACACGATGTAATTTTTAACTATTGCTGTATTTGCCATTATTAGTGAGGCTGCGTATTGAAGAACACCAGTATGCAACATTTAGTGTAGACCTTATTAGTTTTTTAATATTTCTATCACATTAGCTTGTTGTTAGTGCCAACTAAAATAATAATAGGTCCTGTATTTTGTAGTAAGCCTATGCAGTGTTTGCATATTTGATCTATATTAATTTTATATACCTTCAATAAAAAAAATGTAAACAGACGTAAACTTTGATTAATTGAAATTCTATGAAAAACCACAACTTTTCAATACTCTCACGGTTCTTGGTATGTGTGTGTAAGGCAAACTTAACAATTGGGCATTATTCATACTAACCGGGCATTATGCTTACCGCCCGGGCATAATTCATACTTCCCGGGCACTATATATACGAATTAGAGATTCGGCAAAGTGAGAACAAGCTGTTTAATACTTAATTTAGGAAATCGTAAATTTTTTCCTTATTACGTAGCGCGCATAATCATTACTAAAAGCAACATTTCTTCGAATCAACATAAGAAGTTGAAACGGTCAAAACGATTTTGTAGTTTTGTGGGATATAACATTGGTCGGATATGACAAGACATTATTTATAATGCTCCGGTCCGGTCGACGAAATAAATTAACACATTTTTATCTGCCCGATATATCCAGCCGGTGTATATAGTGAGCTGAAAATATAAAATGTCCTATACATCACTTTGCCCATACCATGTGTTTTATTTAAAGTTGCACCAAGTAGGTCTCTTCAAAGTCGGAGATACGTTACAGTATTACTATTAATGTATTAATGTACGTTAAATGCTACTACTTTTAATTAGTAGGATTTTAAATGTATAAAATTTCAAACGCGCCGTATCGGATCCTCGTTTCTCCAATAACACGCAACATTGTGAGCGCGTGCTACGCGTGTCCCTTCTGTTTTCATCGTCTCCATTAACAAAAACCTCCAGGGAAACTTCTAAAGCAATTACCGTGCATGCTGGACTATGTAGTGATATTTCTTTATTTTAGACGGCTTTAAGTGGTGGATGAAAACTTCCTTTTATTTCCTTGCGTGTTGCAAGCATCCTTCGGCGTTTCAGAACACATAGTATGAGAGTAATTTTGATATAACATTTCCAAATTAATAACATTTTTCTAAAGTACATTCTTTTGTTGTGATTATTTATCTACCGAGTGTTTCTGTTGGTTGTTAACCTATTTGTTGTTGTACTACGAATATATTGTAAAAGGCGAGAGAACGGAGAACCTCTAGAAATATTAAAGAATTTTGTTTGCATCTAAAGTTAAACATTTCAAAAACTAATTTATCCCGGTCTAAGATGGTGGCTTGGATAAAATTCAAACTAGGTACTTTTAAACCTCAATCTTGTAAGACAAACATATTTTTAAGGGCAATCTACATACAACAATGTACATTACCGTTAACTAAAACGAGGAGAGTTTTGGAACCGCATAAAATTTTGTGCTGGGAAAAGCAAAATGCTAAAAGATACAGTCCTTCCTTACGGTAGTTTCCAAGAAATTGTTTTCACCGAAACGTGAAATGGGCTTATTGATACAAATAAAACACATAAAAATATTTCCCTGTTACAGAGAAGGACACTTACACGTGGGTCACGTTTTCTTATCCTTTTTCCTTACGACCAGCGCCGTTTTATCCCTTGAAAGTATGTCGTCCATACCGTTAGTATTCTATGTTATTACTACTTTTGAAATTCTTCAGCTCTGCAAAACCCTCGCAAGAAACAAAGTTTGTTCTAGAAGAAGCAGGTAAAGTTTAATGTTTCGAATAAATACACTTTTATGTCTGTTTCTGTCTACGCGCGACAACGGAAATACTTCGAATTAACATCAACCAGTTAATATTGTGGGTGACATAATGCCGTTATGTGTGGGAAGTGTATGGGTGAAATTCAAAACTTGAAATGGAAATATGCTGTAGAGTTGTTTATTTGCCTTGATTTTACATAATGTAGCAATAAAACTCCGTGTATGAATATTTACGAAACTAGTATAGACTGTGTCCAAAATGTAAGTTCATTGGAATTTAGGAAACGGCAAAAGGTACAGTTTTTGATAAAAAATTACCAAACTAATATATTAATATAATAGTGTTTGCGAAACAACCTACAGTCTACTTTTTATAATAAAATTTAAAAACCTAACTGATTTTCATTTTTAACTGTAGATAACAACACACGGCCATTTTAAAATGAACTTACGACTGTGAAACTTACACATAATTTTGATTGGCAAAAATGTATATCCTACAAAAATAACAATTCACATTAATAAAAACTAAAAAAATATCATGTTTCACATACATTATACAAGACCAGGAGTCTTAGAATCCATTAGAAGCAGTACTTTGTAATTTATTAGTAGTATTTATTATGCATGTCATTACAAATACTGACGCACCAACAATTTTCCAAGTTAGAAGAAGAATTCAGGTCAAAAAGATGGAAAAACAGATAGATAGATTGCTTAAAGTAAAGGTCCTAGTACAGAACCCTCCGGCACTCCTAAGATGCTATATCTGAACATAACTAAAACCATCAACTAGGAAAGCCACTGCGATATTACTATATTCAATATAATGCAAAATGATGGAAAAACAGATAGATAGATTGCTTAAAGTAAAGGTCCTAGTACAGAACCCTACGGCACTCCTAAGATGCTATATCTGAACATAACTAAAACCATCAACTAGGAAAGCCACTGCGATATTACTAAATTCTATATAATGCAAAATGATGGAAAAACAGATAGATAGATTACTTAAAGTAAAGGTCCTAGTACAGAACCCTATGGCACTCCTAAGATGCCATATCTGAACATAACTAAAACCATCAACTAGGAAAGCCACTGCGATATTATTAAATTCAATATAATGCAAAATAGAAATCAGAATTCGTTACTTTTAACAATTATTAAAACTGTTAACTGTTACGCGAGATATAAATTACCCGAGTAAAACCAGCAGTTGGTGACTTATTAGTGGTATTTATTATGTACCACATGACAAATACTGTAGAACCCAAAATTTTCCCAGCTAGAAACAGGAGAACTAGAGGAAATTAAAGAGCTAGCCCACGAAAAACGACAAGCGTATATAACATATACACAACAAAGAATACTAGATCAGTATGAAGAGTACAAGATAACAAGAAACAGAGTAAACAATAAAATAGCTATGCTGAAGAGAGAATATTGGGAGAGTTATACCAAAATGAAAAGGAACATGGCCTCTATGAAGGGCAAAAAAATATGGAACATGTTGAGAAATAAGAAAACACCTATCAACGAATCCATCAATGACATCTATATCAGACAAACAACCAAATGACGACCAAGGAGAAAATGAAAGAATACAAACATTTAGTTTAGACGAAGAAGAAATTGAGCAAGCAATTAAGAAGCTAAAAAACAGGAAATATCCGGGGGTAGATAAAATATCTAATGAAATGATAAAATACGGAGGCAAAGCTTTAGTTACAGAAATTAAAACTTTATATAAATAGATAACCCAAAAAGGCACAATACCTCCCGAATGGCGTAAAAGCATAACAATCCCCATACACAAAAAAGGAACAAAGAAAGATCCATCAAATTACAGAGGAATCAGCCTGCTACGCATTATTACCAAATTATTAACGAAAATACTAGCACAACGAATTTTTAATACAGTAGGAATATGCGAGGACAACAAGATTCCGGAACAATCGATCCACTGTAGGTGGAATATTTATAATCAGACAACTAATGGAGAAATAAATTGAATATGATAAACCTTTATTTATATGTTTTGTAGACTTTGTCCAAGCATTCGATCGCGTAAAATTGGGCGATGTAGTTGAAATGATGAAAAAACAAAAAGTGGAAGAATAAATAATTCATATAGTAGAAGAACTAAATTCCACCAATACAACAATGGTAAAAGCACACGATAAACTAACAGTAGACATTCCCGTAGGAGTAAGCATAAGACAAGGCGACAGTTTGAGCTCGATATTGTTCAACACTGTAATGGACGAAATAATGTAAAGAAAACAACCTTGGGATATAGAATAGGAGGTAGCGCTAGTAAAATAGTATACTTTGCAGAAGACGTAGCGTTGATGGCAGACAGCGAAGATAATCTCCAGCGAATGCTTTTCAACTAAAGAAAACAATTAAACATTATAATATCAAGATAGCAACAGAGAAAACTACAGCGATGGTAGTAGCAAAAGAATCAGTACGCTGCAAGTTAATGGTAGAAGATAAAATCATTGAACATGAGAAAATTTAAATTTCTGTGATTAGACATAACAAGCATAATAAATATAGTGGAATAAGTGAGATCACAAGCAAGGAAGGCGGCGTGGATATCAGGACAACTACGAGACGTAATATGGCAGAATAGACACATGAATATTGACAGAAAGACTAGAATCAATAAAACCTGGATGAGACCCATATTGACCTATGGGGCTGAGGCGAGATGCGAAACGAATAAAACCAAGCAGATCTTACGAACAACAGAGATGAAGACGTTAAGAATGATAACTGGGACAAGCCTTAGAGACAGAATTAGGAACATACAAATAAGGGAAGACCGTGGAGTGACAATTGTGGGAAAATGGGTTCGAGGTAGACTAAGACGCTGGATTGATCACGTCGAACGCTTGGACAAAGACCAAAGAGATGGGAGGAAGGTGGGTATCAACTTCCACAGAGGACAAGTAGAGGGACATTAGGCAGTAACAGGACAAAGTCCTACTTTAAGATGAAGAAGAAGAAGAAGATTTTTAATAATTATTAAAACCTTTAATGTTTCTAGAGATATACATTAATATATTAAAACCAGCATTTGGTGATTTGCTAGTGTTATTTATTGTGTACTCCATGACAAATAGTGATGCACCCAAAATTTCCAAGTTAGAAACAGTATTCAGATAAAAAATATGGAGAAGCAGATACAGATTAGAGATTATTTACAGGAACGTCCTGGTACAGAACCCTATGGCGCTCCTGAGATACCATATCTCAAATCATAAACTATAAAAGCCTGTGCGTTATGACTAAATTCAATATAATATAAAATCAGAATCAGTTACTTCCAATAATAATTAACACTGTTAAATGTTACTCGAGATATACATTAAACCCATTAAAACCAGCAGCTGGTGATTTACTAAATGGTATGGAAAATCACAACTGCCTCAACATTTCTGATTGTTAATCCATTAAAACCAGCATTTGCTAGTCTTATTTATTGTGTACTTCAAGACAAAAACTGAAGTACTTACTCAAAATTTTTAAAGTTAAAAAGGTATTCAGATAAGCTGAAAGTTCAATAAAATTGTGACTTCCTCAACGCTGGTTATGTTCAATAACTGTTAAACCTTTTAAATGTTTCGGGAGATATATACTAAAGCAAGTGGTGATTGATTAGTGGTATTTATTATGTACCCCATGACAAATACTGAAGTTACCAAACTAAAAAGGTATTCAGTGCTCACTGAATGCTAATGCTAATGCGCCCAAAATTGTCTAAGCTGGCAAAGGGATTCAAGTAAACTGGAGGTTTTAAAGTTTATAGAAAATCGTGACTACCCGACACTGATTATTTTTAATAATTGGTCAGACTTTAAAACATGACAAGCAAGTTTTCGAAATTGGGACTACCATAAGTCTTGGGTCTCCAGAAGAGCATGTGCCTTCTAATACGCCACTGTGTGTAATGACCACGATAGTACACTTAGTTGTTAAGTGTTATGAACTTGGAAAACACAAGGTGCAGAGAATACCCAATTAATTTTTAAGTACGTATTTACAGCCTTCTAGATAGGCTAATTTACTAATAAACAGCGCAAACTTGGCAATACTACGTAGTCGCCCTAACAGAGTCCCCGATTATATTTGAAAATAGGGTTTTTTGCATAATAATACAAACAAAATGTACTGATAGATTGTAAATGAGGTTTACACTATTAAAGCGTAAATACTTCTCTTGACACCTGATCTTATGAAATAGCTTACCGGTTTATTGAGAACATTTAAACGGTTCCTATTCTGGGTCAGGACTTAATCGTTTACTTGAATTCGCAAATTCGGACTAATACAGGATGCATCGAAAGTTACGACTTACAAGTAGTCATTAGATGTCTTATACTAAGAATTGACGAAATTCTGCTTCGCGCATTTTTTAGACAAGTAATCGTATTCGACTTTCACACTATTTTCTTTACTTGCTATATATAAAAAAATAGCTTCCTGTTATATATAAACGTGCATTATTCCGCATAATTGTCTGCTACTTGAGGTTTTCGCTAGAACTAACATAACTTGTTTATTTTTAACGTATATATAAGTTGCATAAGATTCTAGATGTTACACCACAATCAATAGTTTTTCAACAATTGATAAGAATCAATAGCTGTGTAACAATTGATCCTACAATAAAAGCATGTGCGCCTTAACATATTTTTGAAGTTTTATGTTTTAGTTTCCTCCTACAGGCTGATTCATGGGATAGTACGAGCTTACTATTATAAAAATAGGCAACCCAAAACACAGCACATATACTGGCGGTATTTGTGAATGGGAGACGTTTGGACAGTTTACTGGCTTCAGTAAAGCCCATTTTACTCCAACAAAGTTTTCTCTGTCTATCACTGTGCGCGATGACCGGCGCAGCCTATGGTCCACTGTAATCACGTTATAACCGAAGAAATGAAATTAAATATTTTATGCTCCGTTGAAGAAATCATAATTAATAGTTACAACAAAAAATAATAATTAAAAAAAGTTTGCGATGGCCGGGAATGCAAACCGGATCAACTGCTTGGAAGGCATCTATGCTGACCATTACACCACTTTGTCGCTGATGTATTTTTGTTGTACAAAGGAAGTACAATGTTCACGGACCTTACAGAAACATCACCTTGTCGATTTTTGTATTTAACAAATAAGTCATCATTTGCGTCCTATATACAGGGTGTAATACTTATTTAATATAAACACTGCATCAACATAACCTTCATACTCAAATAATTCACAACTAAGGTGATGTTGATTTCTGTTTTTTAGTTGTCGGTATAGTTGGTTGCCTACACAATAGGCGTAATTGACGGGTTATTTTTAAAAGTATACATAGGTAATGTACCTATACTAAAAAGAAAAATTCCCTGTATATTCCAATGCAAAATAACCCGACATAATTTAAATAGGCGAAATCTATCTCAATTTACGTGGTGACAGATTGCCACCATTTCTTAGAGAAGTGTATTTTAACACAAGATGGCATATGTGGTACCAACAAAATGGTGCCCCCGCGTAATATTATATAAACTGTCAAGCATATCGAATAAGCATCTCTGAGTCACAATACCGCCAATAAAAGAATTTATATCGTAGTATCTTGTGAAATGTATTTTGGGTTGCCTATTTTTGGAATAATTGGCTCGCACGCTCACGTGATTCGCTCTGTATATTTAAAATTAACAAAAATATAAATGGGACTTCTGAGGAACATTTATTCACAAAACCTGTATTGAAGAAAGAGGCATTGAAGACTGAATTTTCAAAATATAGCGGCCCTATTTTTAATGCTTGGGAATTGAGGAAGAAATATATGCTATTTCAGTTAAGGAAGCTTAGATTTTCAAAACTCGGGTTGCAAAAAAATAACACGAAAACACATGTCTAGTTTCCGAAAATTTTACTAAAGTCGGCCCTGTGTTATAAGCTGCTACTACACATCCATATATAGATATAGCCCGACATTTTTCAATCACTTATTTCGACTCCTAGAAGCTCAAAATTCATGTTCGTGTATAAAGGAAAAATTGCAATTTGATACTTAAAGGCTTACCGGACGCTGTAAACGACTATAAATTATAATGATGGCTTCATGGCGAATTGAAAATGTAATTTGTGCTGAAAAATACGCAAGCTTAATCAAGTGGGTAATTTTCTGGATCGCCCACGCCCGGAATGAAAAGCAATGTTTAAATAGATGCCAATCACACTAACAAATCAGGTGCAGTAGTGAAGGCCAGGGTCACACATCATATACCGTTACACGTGTAACGCTTTATCTAAACGTATGTATCGTAGTTGACATGGCATATTCAAGATGGAATTTCAACAGTTCAATTTTCCATGCTAGAATTCAAGATTGTGTAATACTATACCATTTATGCGCCTCTCTATAATTTGCAGTGAGCCCAACATGTCTAAACGTCACTCACCGTTAATTATTATACAATCATCTCGAAATGTGGCAATTCACCTCCATTCCAGGAGTACGTTTAGATGCGAAACATAGAGCATTACCTGGAACAAAGAAAATTAATTAGTAAATCCGTACAACATTGCAACACATACATAAAATATCTATTAAGTTTGATTTAGAAACGTTTTCTTTCAGCTGAAGTTCCCTTAAGTGGCAATTAAAGTGACTCAAAATAAACTAAAATTAGGGTTTTCTGTTATCATAGCAGCTACGTTAATTGGCGACCTTTCAATTTTATTTTAACTAGCACACAACATATCCTAGATTGCAACAACATGAAAAAAATATTTAATTATCATAAATCCCAAGTTACTAATTTAATTTTTCGTACATTATACGTATTGTCTTTTACATCGGCTGCAGTTCGCTTTCTACAATTCAGCTGACCTTCCTCAGCCCTGGAAAGAACAGGGAAACGAATATAAAGGTTTATTGACGTAAAAATTTTCATTTAATTTTTGATTACCAGCTTGATTTAGGATCCCCTTAAAATGCTTCGTGTGCCCTATAATTAAGGTTAATTGCCTTGTATGCTCAATATAGGGGTAATTAATCTCCCTACCGTAATTGAGATTCGATGAAGTGAGGGAAGATGTAAAACAAAATTATTGACAAAGGTACTATATCACGTAACATGAGCAAAACATATAAGTTAGCTCGTTAGCCCCAGGGCGTGTTGACTAATTTATATTACTTATATTAATTAATCCGAATTCAAATTAATTAAAGATTGTTTGTGAAAACCTGTCCAGGCCAAAACTTAAAAATATTTAGATTTTCCTTCTTACTATGGTATTAAATTTATATTATTGATTGAAGTACTAACATATGTAACAAAAGTTTTCGGAAAAAAATCATTATTGGTTTGTTGGTATCAAGAACGAGCTTAGTTAGTGATCCCTGGAAAAACAAATGAAGGAGTTTATTGTTTGGGTATTTGACAGTTTAAGTTTGTGTTGTGAATTTTCAGTATGTCTTACAAATTAGACTTAAGAAAAAAGTACTTACAACCTAGTTGGCAAAATGCCAAAAAACGAAATTGTTGATGTTTTTCAGAATGAGAATATTTCCTTGTCAACGATATACCAAACAATTCGTAAGTGCGAAGAAGGAATACCTTGTTTCAACTTACCTAAAAGTGGCCGACCGCGGAAACTGTCCGAAGTTCAAGCTAACAGACTTGCTGAAATGGCTAAAAATACCATTGGTAAATCCGCTCGTAAGTTGTCTCATGGTTTTCATATCTCTCACATGACAGTTAGTCGCGAAATGAAGAGACACAATTTAAAATATAGAAAAAGAAAATGCCCTAAATATACCGCTGCTCAGTTGCAAAGAATCCCTCGATGCTGCCGCGCTTTACGAGATCGTCCCTTTCTTAATAACAAAATCATAATATTATGGACGATGAAAAGTACTTCACGTTTGCTAATGCGGAACTTAGTGGAAATAATGGATTCTATACTGATGTTTTAGATGGTACACCTGACGACGTAAAATTCAAGTCAAAGGCAAAATTTGCGGATAAAATCATGGTGTGGTGTGCAATTTCTGAGGCAGGTGTCTCCAGACCGTATGTGGAACATGTTAGAGGTCAGGCTGTCGATGCTCACGTTTATACACAACATTGCCTCCCAAAATTGATTGAATTTATTAATTTACATCATGCTAATGACGAAATTATGTTTTGGCCTGATCTCGCTTCATGCCATTATGCCCGCACAACAACGCAATGGTTGGAGAGAAATAACGTCCCATTTGTCCCACGCGAAGACAATCTTCCTAATGTCCCACAAGCGCGACCCATTGAAACTTTTTGGGCGTTACTTAGCAGGAAAGTCTACAACAATGGGTGGGAAGCTCAAACTGAAGATCACTTAAGACGAAAAATATATCAAAAGGTGCGCGAAATAAACGTTGAGGCTTGCCAAAGACTCATGAGACAAGTCAGACGAAAACTTCGCCTTATAGAAGAACATGGACCTTTACATGTAAATTAAGATTAAATACTAAAATTTAAATTGTTTTAATTGTTCTGCAACTATATAAACTTAATAAACTTTTCTTAGACCATAGTATCCTGCACTTAATTTTTTTCCGAAAACTTTTGTTACATATGTTAGGTACATCATTTTGCGACATTAAAATCACACATTGTAAAATTATTAGTTTCTTAGTGCTAAAAATAACTGTTTTGGAAAAAAAACAAATTTTAATTAAATTGAAGTAATTACTATTACCTTCGAAACTCTAACATAGCGGTAGATACTCAGTTGTCAAATGTTATCACCGATTGAGCAACCGTCAACGCTATCGGCTTACTATACCACTTTTTTGAATACACATCGTATCTATAGCCAGCTTTCTCAAAATACATCAAATAATATGTTAAAACACTTGTAGATTCGACATTTTGCTGGACAAGTCTGGTACTCAGTAGACGGTTTCCTGGATAAGAACAGAGATGCCTTGAGACCCGAAATAATAGAATTATTGTCATCTAGTAAAGAGCCATTGGTTAGTGCCATTGCTAAGCCGTTACTCAACCAAGCCCAAATGCGAACTCTGCCTAAAGGTGCAAATGGCAGATTTGTTACAATGAAACCTCGTACTCCTACTGTAGCTGCAAGGTATTCTACAATAACATTTGTAATGTTTATTTTGTATAAATTATGCTTTTGTAGATTTGGTGACAGTTTGCACCAGTTACTGGATTCCATGTCTCGTTGCAATCCATGGTTTGTACGTTGTATAAAGCCTAACAGTGACAAAACACCCATGAGATTTGATATGCCCGTGGTGCTGGAACAGCTTAGGTATTCTGGAATGTTGGACACCATCCATATCAGACAAGCTGGATATCCTGTTCGAATGAAGTTTCAACAATTTGTTGAAAGATACAGGTAAAAGTTTGTCAACATGGAATATTACAGTATCCAACACAATGCGAATATTACTTTTTCAGATATTTATTACCTGGTGGCCTTCCACGGGGAGCTCCATTTAGAGATGTTTGTAGAGTCATTCTAGATCAAGTTCCACCTACAGGAACAGGTATTAACTTACCTTTTACCGTTTTTCGAAAACTCTGTACGTAAATTTTTTAGCTGGACCAGATTATCAGTTAGGAGCATCACGTGTATTTATTCGAGAAGCTCTAGAACGACAATTGGAAGTAGCGCGTTCTGACCTCCTACGTGATGCTGCACTTGTTTTACAGAAGCATATTCGTGGTTATCTTGCTCGTAAGAACTTTAGAGTTTTGAAACGCAGTTCTGTTGTGATACAACGAAACTGGCGTGGATACAAACAAAGAAGGCAATACAGAACATTGAAAAAGGGGATAATCAAGGCTCAAGCTTTATACAGGGGCAAACGAGAACGTAAACGATATCATGCCAGAAAAGCCGATTTTAAGAAACGGTTAGAAGCGGAAAAAATAGCCCAAGAACGTGCAAAGCAACGAGCTGCCCGAGAAAGCCAACGTGCATCTCGAGCAACCATACATCACCTAGAAATACCAGCAGAACTGGCATTCATATTTTCAAAACTTGAAGGATATACACCGCCTCATACCGAAAGAAATTTAGTTAAAGTTGTAGGTGGAATAACTGGCTCGCAACCTTCTATAAACTTACCTACTGACTTGAATCAATTTGAGTTTAACAAGTTCAGTTCAGTATATTTTAAAGGTGCTGACTTTGGATTCAAGCGAGACCCTATTACAACACCGTTTCTGTCTAAAGCTGCAGCTAGGGATCAAGATTTTCAGGATTCTGTTGCTTTGTTTAAATTAATTTTACGTTGGTCAAATGACACTCAACTCACTGGAGCTAGAGAACGTGCTCTTGCAGATTATATTGTTCACAAGGGGTTAAATTCTAGAGGATTACGAGATGAACTGCTAGTACAACTTTGCAATCAGTCTTGGAAAAATGATAATCCTGACCGAATTTGGCAGCTCATGGCACATTGTTTGAGTTGTTTTCAACCAAGCGCTCCTTTAAGCAAGTAAGTAATTTTAGATGATGCGGATGACTCCACCCAAAAATAAATCTTCAAAATTAATCTGGATTACTTTTATAGATATCTACTAAAGTACGTAACGGACCATGCATCACCAGCCTATAAGGAAGTGCTTCAACGTAAAATTCAGAGAGGCTTGCAAAAAACTTCTCACTGTAGGTCTTTACCTCCATCACTGCTGGAATGGCGAAGTACACGTCAGAGATGTAACATGGCACTTCCATTAACCCTGTCTGATAGTACTGTTAGTACAATCAGTGCAGATTCGTGGACCACCTGTGAAGAGGCAGCCGCTCTAGCTGTATCTGCATCAGGAATTCCTGGAGAGGGTTGGTCCGTAGTTCTTGACGATGCAGGAATTGTTTCAGATAGTAATGGTTTGGATTATATATTCGATCTTGTATCAGAAATGGAATTATGTCCAGCTTTTCCTGTGGCAAGATCACCATTGCTTAAAGTTGGAGTTCGTCATCATTCACCTGTTGAGGTTGATCATCACACGCCTAGTCCGATTAGACCGCAGGCAAGTTCTACTTTAATTATATCTTGTATTAATAGTTTGTAACAAAACTACAAAATACATCCTTTACAAGCTATAGATAATCCAATCAGAAATTGATAGACAGTATTAAAATCTGCCCAAATGCTGAAACAGTAGCTGGAGTAATTCATGGCCACATGATTAACAGTAATAAAAAAAAGTTGAGCTTAGTAATATCGTGAAGGTTAAAGCTGTTGGATTTGCAAGTACCCAGGTTCAATACAAGCTTCCTTCTGTTCCTAGCTGTAGTAATATTTATTTATAACGTAGCAAACAAGAAAAACACACAGGGGTTAGAGAAATGTGGCTTCCTGGTTGAACTTCCGGAAGCACTATTTTGTTTGCTATATTATAAATTTAAAACAGGAAACCAGTGAATGCTAGATAGTTAACGGAAAATGATCTATAACCTTCTTCTAGGTACCACCACCTGAACCACCAATGCAAACTCGAAAAGAATCAGTTCAAGAACCAATACGCCAGCCTTCACCCATTACCAATCTGCCTCCAGCTGTACACCCAGCATCGAGGAAGTCGTCTTGTAATACAAGTCATGAATATTCTCCTCAACGAGAATCACCAACGATAACCAGCACCCCAGCTCGTAAATCTTCGCATGAAGCTTTATCACGAAACTCGGCGCTGAACGAACGATACTTCGATATTGAAAAAGTTAGATCGCGCAGTTTAGATAACTTGCTTAGTGAACCTGAACCTAGTCCACTAGTTAATCTTGGTCTCAGTCAGTCGCGACTGAATGATAGATACCATTCAGTTGAACAGTTAGCCCCAATTAAACCCGTACTTGCTAATACAACTTATATGGCCAAGCAAGAAATTGATTTTGAGTATCCTGATGTTTCCAGTGTCAGCACTTCGCATAGGGGAGGACCTAGGTACATCAAGTCACAATATGCTGGTAAAAAGGCGCCTCCTGGTTCCCATTCAAGCCGTGCTCAAATTGAAAAATCTGAGTTTGCTGTACGAAGTTCAGCTATGTCTGACACTAGTGAGGCTCCTAGCTTAGCAAGTCACGTTAGAAGGGTTCGAGTACCAAGCCAAGCTTCGGATGTTGATCAGTTTCTAGATGAACTCTTCAGCCCAGTGCTCGATGGTAACTTGGATGAACTTAGTGATGCTCGTTCTTTAGCAGCTAGCATTAAAGGTGGATACGACAATTACGATTCCCTAAATGATTATGAAATTCACATAGACGGTTTAGATGAATTTTTAAACGAAATCCTTAACCCTGTAGAAGCTGAAAACCTAGATATGTCTGATGTTGAATCTATAGCGAGAAAAATTAAGGGCGGCGGAAATCGTAACCGTACATCCAGCCAAGATAGTTCTATACTAGACAAAGAAGTTGAAAACCTAACGTTGGCTCATAGTCAACAAACCACTGTTAACAATACACTAGAAACGCGAGAAAAGGATGGTAATGTGGATGATTACATTAGCGATTTGTTTCGTCCCATTTTTATAAACGATAGTTTAAAGAATTTGGCAGAGAAACATAACTTAGTTGAAAGTATAAAAGGAGGTGGCACAACACATCAGCAAGCTGGAGCTTCTAATTATAACTTTTCTACAATACCAACACCTCTTGTAAGTCCACAACCGATGATGATGCCAATATTAGGCTCTCCCCAAGAAGGTTTTATGCCTGTATACAATATGCAAGGTTTAAACTTACCAGCAAATGCAGATATGGCTGCATATCAACAAAATTTGCAAAGAGCATTTTTACAGTCAGCCATGGCTCAAAATATTCAAATTCAACAACAACTATTAGCACAAAATCAAGCGCTACAACAACTGCTGTCTCAACAATCAACACCTGAATTAAAAACCGTAGCTGATACTGTACAAACCAGTGTGAATGTGAGATCGCAGATACGCCAATCAGTTAGTCCCGACCGTAAAAGTAGCTTTAAATCGAATCATATAAACCGCAAAAGCAGTTCTCCAAGTACCAATTCGCTTATGGATTTTAAGTCACGCAAAGCTAGTTCTGAATCTACCGTGAGTTCTGTTAGTCGTAATGGTATTCCGCCACCGCCACCGCCGCCCATGCCTCCACCCTTGGATCCAAGTGATCCTTCTGAGGTAAGACCCTTTCTTGATCCATATGGTAGAGCCAAAACTGTAAGAATTGGAAAGTGGCGGTGGCCCCCGCCGAAAGATGGGAACAATCCTGAAAACGGCGAAGACTTTATGCAATTTAAAATGCGACAAAACCAGCGTAAGATAACGCCTATGAAAGACCAAAATGGTGTTATGAACGGGCATTCAAACAATAGTTCAATTTCATTGCCACACCAACAATCATCATCTGAATGGGAAGAACTGGATTTCGAACCAATTGTAAGAGAAACAGAAAAAGTAGCTAAGGTAAATTCTCGACGTAGTTTTGAAGTTGGTGCAAACAGACCATCGCCGGGAAGCATTGGTAAACTAAAGCTTAGTTCTGAAATGCGCCAGCGTCTTGAACAAGTAACAGCAAATCATTCTGTGCGATCTACTAGCAGCAAAGTAGATAAACCTGCTCGTGTTATCAACAAACTTGAAGACACGCGAAAAATGATGCTAGAACAGCAGCTATCGGGTAGATGGGGTGATTCAGTGGATGGCTCTCAAGGACGTCTTAGCAATCCACCTAGTCCAGAAACTTTGCCGAATGTTCGAAGCCAAGTTCAACAAATCGATTCCAAATCGCCAACTCAAAGCTGGGCCAGCTCAAACTGGAGACCAGGACCTCCACCACCACCAATTGGACCTAGTCCTCTGCCACCTGTTCCTTCAGGACCAGC
The DNA here is from genome assembly GCA_014611495.1 of Limonius californicus. Taxonomy (NCBI): domain Eukaryota; kingdom Metazoa; phylum Arthropoda; class Insecta; order Coleoptera; family Elateridae; genus Limonius; species Limonius californicus. The sequence continues at coordinate 18,426 of JABXWE010016125.1, read as the reverse complement.
TCCTCCACCACCAATAAGACCACAGCAACCACCTCCTCCGGTGGAACCTGTTCGAGATTCGTTTATGGCTCAACGCCAAAATCGTGACACATTCGGAGTGCATCAAAATCACGTAGCCCAAAACAATTCAAAAAGGAATTCATTTAGTGCCAATTGGGATATTCAGAGTTCGTTAACTCATGATATTCAAGACGATGCAGGTAGTTGGGCTAAGGAAAAGATGGAGCTGCATTTTACAAGGAAAGACAGCTGGGAACAAACTGAGTCGAGCATTACTGTAACAGAACATTCTAGAAGAAACAACTCCGTAACAACAAACGATAGATGGGATGTTGAACAGAAATCTTATGAAAAGAGTAAGAACCATCCTGTCAAAGAACCTGTGGAGAGACCTACATTCAGAACTCACCAAATGAATAAAGTTGCACAGGAAAGAGAGAAGAAACATTCTGTTTCGACAGTTAATACTGATAAACCAGAAAAGTTAGAAGGTAAGTTTGGTAGATATTATGGTTGGGGTATACTTTACATCCTGATGATCATAACAAAAATCCCTCGAAGCAATACGTTCAAGTGATTATGTTGCTTGATGTAATTTCCTCATTTTAGAGTTCTATTGGTGCAAGGTATCAGTTAAACAACAAGATCTAAACGCGAGGAGTTTAAAATAGAAATTAATTTGGAACTTGAGAATCAACCGTTCATTAGAAATTTTAAAGCAGTATCGTTACACTACATCAACCAAAAGTTGGGAAATGACCAACAGTTTTACAAAATACTTCAGCAAAAAAGGGATAATAATATTCATTACTAAGAAATTTAGTTTTTGAAATACCTTTTGTTATTGCTGGTTCATTTGGAACAATTGCTTCAAATTTACAGCTCCCAATGGGTAACCACCTGTTACAAAAACTTTGAAATCCCATAACTTATGTAGAATACGTAGTTCACTGAACATAAAATTGATTTAATTAAATGAAAATAGTATATAAATCCATGTCTTTCTACACAGTTGCTGAATGGCCAGAATTTATGCGACCAATACAAACGCCACCAACTTCTAAGTCACCCATAACAACTCCTTCCCATCAGCAGTTGCAAGAAGCGCGACAGCAATCACCTAAGACAACATCTCGATTGCTTCCTTTGGGTGCTACTGCCAGTGTTACCTACAATCGTGTTTCCTGGTTACTCCGAGTTCGTAAGGAAGTCTTTTCACCCAGTGAATCTTTGGGACCACCAGCAGCCCTACATCTTATATTCTGCCAGATAGTTGCTGATGTTTATGGAACTACTCCTTGCTTACGACTGAGTCAAAATGATCGGCGAGCTGGTATGAACATGCTGTCTGGTTATGGAGTGAAACCCGAAAATTTAAATTCGCCCCATCGAGCTCACATCAAACGAAACATCATTGAACTTGCACGTACATGGCCCTTGTACTTTGCAAGATTGTTTCCCGTTTCCGGTGCAGCACAGGTAATAATCATTTATGTTTTTCTGTTGAACTTGGCTGTAGGAATAAAATTGGAAAAAGTTTATTATATAAGATTAATTAAAACTTCAGTATTATTGAATACAGAACAGCTTCAGAATATACAAACAATAACGAAGTTTTCTCCAATCATGGGTCCAACACCTATTCAATCACCCCAATTTAAAAACGTTTCTTTTCTTCAATTTTGGTTTCATACATAGCCCAGATGTATCTTATCACACATTTCGGATTTATATTTGTGTTGCTGGAGAATTATCTTCCAATGGATTTTCTACGTAGTTACTAAATAGTAGCGTTCTTCTCTTAAGCTTTTAATTGCATATATACTGGACTCCGGTGCAGAAGGTTAGAAGTTTAACTCCCCCACTCCTCCATCCTTTACCCAGTAGTTTTAAATAATTGGGTACCTGCTTTCGAATGAACAAGGGGTAATACCGCGGTTGTCTAAATGTGATCCCCACCACATCATCAGATGTCCTGAATTTAACACGCGGTACCGGGTATGAACGCAAGCCAAACTTTTTCGTGGGGTGTAGAGCACCATCATTATTATATAGGTTGTAGCAGGGCAGATTGAACTTAATAAACGTATTATCGTTTTCATATAGATAATTTTCAGGTTCTTCTAAGGCCTGCAATAGTTTATTAAAAGTAATCCAATTATTGAACATTTTTAGAATGATGAATGGTAAATGTTTACCCTGACCCTTGCCGATATTTGGCCTGGCAGTTGTTATTATACAACAAATAGAATCCTCGTGCAAAGTATCCATAACATAACTCCATTTTCTTCAATTTCTAGCTTCTGACTTTTCCAACGAATTTGTTCTTCTAGTTAGGGTTGTCTTCCCTGTCGCTATGCGGATATAATGACAGTGCCTGTGAGACTTTCCACTGTTCTAGAACTGCATGTATTCTGCTAATAGTTATTTATATTATATTATTCGTGACGTTAAGTCATCTCTTCTGTAACTAATTAATTCGACTAATATACCACCTGTCGCCTGTCGTGTTTCATTGCCTTCCTTGCTTGTTTCTTTTTTTTTGTTGTCACGATTATGTATTATCTTCTAGAGTTTGTGAATCAAGGTTGTCTCTTGGCTTACACTAATCTCTATCTTCTACTAGGGGAAATTTATAAAGTACTTCCCATTCTTCTATTCTATTATACATTCTGTTATTACGTTTTAAATCTTTGGAACATATTCATATTCCTGTTGATTTTGCTAATGCTATTAAGCTGTTAATTCCTCACCACTGCTTCTCCCGTAACAGGATTATTTTTACAATCTATCTTGCGCTTGATTTCCCGATTCCGTTCCTTGTATTCCTTCCATAGTTCTGCTCTTCATTTTGTCATCTACCATTTGCTTGTTTGGGGTGTTTGCATGTCTACATTGTTGAGCTATAATTGGGTTTTTTATACTAGGGTTTCCTTCGCGGCATGCTGACCATCATAACTACTTATCGAAGAAATGTAAATATACCCAAATATGTATATCCATGCCATAAGTTGTCGTTGGCCGTCTCATCACATAAGCCTTGCTGCACCCAATATTGAATATAGACCTTCCTCCTCCTTCTCAAATTCTCGCCATGTTGTGCATTTCTCTCCAGCCCCGCCTTGCCACTGTCTTTATATCATCTTGTCTTTGCCCTTCCTCTTCTTCTCCCGTACCATGGTCTCCAGTGACGATCTTGGCTTTTCATCCTGTATTCGTACTGTGTGCCCAGTAAAATAACATTTTACGTTTGGTATTCTGCGAATAACGTCATTTACTTTTGTTCTCTATCTAATCTAGTTGTTCTGTTTTCTGTGTCTCAGTGTTATGCCTATTATAACTTCCTCCATCGCTCTATATGTTGTCTCCAAATTATTGACTATATGTTTGGTAAGGGCCCATGTCTGCGTGATCGTAAACTTTCGTTTGGATGTGTTGGGGATTTTTTTGTTTCTGAATATGTGCAAGTTTGCCAAATGCAGCCCTTTGTTTCTTTTTTGTTTTACATTTAATATTTTTATTTGATTGTCCTATATATATATTGCTTGTCTAAGATATTTATATTTATTGATCTCCTATTTCCATTCCATTTATCAATATTTGTATGTATTGGGGATATCTTGTTTATATTCATTTTTAGCCTTATGTTTCTGAGTCTCTCTTTAGTTCTGTTATCATTTTTCTGAGATCTTCTTCGTTGTCGGCATCAGCAAATCTAATATGATTAGCCTTTCACCGTTGATGTTAATTTCCATGTTTGTCTAGTTCAATTTCTTGAAGAGTCTTTCTTAACCCAGGGTAAACAGTTTATGTGATATCGTGTCTCCATGCCTAATTCCTCTTTTAATCGGTATCTGTTGTGTTTTCGTGTAGTCCGATTGTCGATTTAGATTTTTTGTATACATTTTCCAATTAATATACTATCTTATTCGAGTAGATGTAAATTGTATTTTTTATGATGTTTTGCTACTGTCTTCTTTGAACTAACTCTATTGCTTGATATGTGGTACTATAATTTTAGCCGTTACTAAATAATGATCCCATCTTGGTTTTACGCCTACATTCAAAACCATGATTAATGAAGTTTGTTTCCGTAGGACATATTCTATGATTGATACTTTGATTGGGAGTGGGTCTTTTCTATGTGTGTTGATAAATCTTTTTGTAGTTAAAAATGTGTCAGATATTGATAGTTCGTACAATTTGCATGCATTTATAAGCCTTTTCCATTACCATTAATTGATAATCCTTCATATCGAATAACTTCTTCACCCCACTTTTCTATACTCAGCTCTCCTAATACTGTTTGTATTCCTCCTCTGATGCTGTCTGATTGGATATTTAGTATTTTCAGTGACATACCATGAGTTGTCAGTTGAGACATGCACAGCTAAAATTACCACGTACTTATTAAAAGCATCCAGTTTTGTCCATAAGAAATCTATTCGATTATTATAGGATATTTCCTTCCTTATGATCGTTGATACTCTTATTTTGGGTCGTACATGTTTCTGAACTCCAAACCGAATGTGAACATAATCATGAATAATTTTAAATTTGTCCTTTCTTTTGCTCTTATTTTCAAGCGCTTGTTCGTCTGTCATGTCTATCCGAATTCCAATGTTGTCCGTTTGGCTTCTACCGATATCAACTTGGAAAATCTGTTTTTGAATATGTACATTAAAATCAATGCGTAATACCAGCAAAGGAACTTTCGAAATTGCACTGCACTGTCACTAAATCAATCAACATATAATGGTTGAAGGGGATCCACTTGGAAATTTTGTTAATTACCAATACCGATTACATACGTGTAGGGTAGGTTGGTTGCCTACATTCGTAAAATACCCCCAAACCACTAAAATACTTCAAATGTTCTAGTAAATTATCTATGAAAATGTGTGTATCTATCTGCTTGTTTCTAACTGTTACATCTATTTTTCTTCTTCTTCTTCTTCTTCTTTTTCTTAACCTTAGGACATCCAGTGCTAGATATAAACCTCCTATGGTTCTATTCATGTCGGTTTATCACTTAGTGTTGTATCTTGTTTAGAATTACTTAATGTTTTAAAATGTTTGTTTTTTATAATAATTACAATTGCCTATTGGATAGTTGCTTCCCACTGATTTCGTAAATTAAGCATGTGCTAGCACCACTTTTTGAACTAACTATAACTGAAACGTAACGAATAAATTAATGTGGTTTTTCAGTTGTCTGAAGTGCAACTAGTAGCTGTGTCACATTGGGGCGTCCATTTGGTGAAAAGAGAAGGCAGTACTTTGCAAGTGATCGGTTCCGTGGCTTTAATTGATATAGGAGTTTGTTCAGCACCCCGACCAACAACTGTCAACTTAGAAGGACCTCAAGGACGCATTAGCCTGCATACACCAAGAGCTCTGCAGCTTTCAGAAATGGTTAGCAGATTCTGCACAGAAAACCGTAAGGTAGGATTTATTGCTATTGCTTTTTTGTGTAAATCGTGTAATTGACATTGTTTTGGGTGTTTGTTAAGTAGCCACACTTAAAGTGCATTTAAGCCTTTTGATAGCACTTAGCTTGATTATTCGAAAGTCTTACTACAAAGCTACAACTGATAACTTTAAACCTTGAGTATGCTTTATTGAAGCATCTCGATAGCTATTACAATTAGCAGAGAAGTGCTATTTCCTGCAACGCTACAATTTTTAACTATATGTCATGCGTATAATTTGTTGGAATTTCTCGATAACTATTAGGTTTAACAACAGATTACTCAAAAGTACAATTCGTACAAAACTACAGCTAATAAATAAAAATCACAATTAAAATGTATTCGAACCTTTTAATAGCTATTAGATTTAGCATTTGATTATTCAAAATTCCTAATCGAAACTACTATTCGTACAAAGCTACAACTAATAAATGGACGTTCAATGTCTTCTAGCTTTGCGATAGCTGTTACATTTGGCCAGATTAGATTATTCATAACTGTTACTCGTTTAATAATACAGCTGTTAAATTGAAGTCTTTCGTACGAATAACTGAAGCATCTTGATATCTGTGACACTCAGTAGTTGACTACTCGCAAGTGCTCTTTCGTACCAAGCTACGACTTACAACTTTAAACAATGCCTATAATTTATTGAAGCATCTCGATAGCTATTACATTTAGCAAACAAGTGCTATTTCGTACACAGTTACAACTCATAACTTTTAGCCATTCATAACATTTATTGGAGTGTTTTGATAGCTATTTGATTTAACAACATATAATTCAGAAGTACTATTCGTATAAAGTTACAATTCATAAATTAGCGTCACACTTGGAAAGTATTTAAGCCTTTAGATAACTAGATTAGATTTAACATCTGATTATTCAAAAGTTCTCCTGAGATCTACCATTCGTGCAAAACTAGAATTGGTAACTGAAAATCATTCGTACAATGTAATCGAGCAACAGATTATTCAGAAGTACTATTCTTACAAACCTGCAGATAATAAACATGTATGTAAACCTAGCCATAGTTATTAGATTTAGCAACTGATTATTCAAAAGTCCAAATCGAAACTACAACTGTCGTCATTCGTTCAATGTGTTCTATCTTTGCGATAGCTATTACATCTAGCTAGATTAGATTATTCACAACGTCTATTCATATAATAACACAATATTACATTGAAGTCTTTTGTGCGAATACCTGAAGCCTTTCGATAGCTGTGAGATATATACCAGTTAATTACTCGCAAGTGCTATTTCGTACCGAGCTGCAACTTATAACTTTAAGCCATGCCTATAATTTATTGAAGCATCTCGATAGCTATTACATTTAGCAAACAAGTGCTATTTCATTTATAACATTTATTGGAGTGTTTTGATAGCTATTCGATTTAACAACAGATTACTTAGAAGTACTACTCTGTAAAGCTACAACTCATAAATTGGCGTCACAGTTAGAATGTATTTAAGCCTTTCGATAACTAGATTAGATATAACATCTGATTATTCAAAAGTTCTACTGGGATCTACCATTCGTACAAAACTAGAATTGGTAACTGAAAATCATTCGTACAATGTAATCGAGCAACAGATTATTCAGAAGTACTATTCTTACAAACCTGCAGCTAATAAACATGTATGTAAACCTTGCCATAGCTATTAGATTTAGCAACTGATTATTCAAAAGTCCGAATCGAAATTACAACTGTCGTCATTCGTTCAATGTGTTCTATCTTTGCGATAGCTATTACATCTAGCTAGATTAGATTATTCACAACGTCTATTCATATAATAACACAATATTACATTGAAGTCTTTTGTGCGAATACCTGAAGCCTTTCGATAGCTGTGAGATATATACCAGTTAATTACTCGCAAGTGCTATTTCGTACCAAGCTGCAACTTATAACTTTAAGCCATGCCTATAATTTATTGAAGCATCTCGATAGCTATTACATTTAGCAAACAAGTGCTATTTCATTTATAACATTGATTGGAGTGTTTTGATAGCTATTCGATTTAACAACAGATTACTTAGAAGTACTACTCTGTAAAGCTACAACTCATAAATTGGCGTCACAGTTAGAATGTATTTAAGCCTTACGATAACTAGATTAGATATAACATCTGATTATTCAAAAGTTCTACTGGGATCTACCATTCGTACAAAACTAGAATTGGTAACTGAAAATCATTCGTACAATGTAATCGAGCAACAGATTATTCAGAAGACCTATTCGTACAAACCTGCAGCTAATAAACATGTATTTAAACCTTGCCATAGCTATTAGATTTAGCAACTGATTATTCAAAAGTCCGAATCGAAATTACAACTGTCGTCATTCGTTCAATGTGTTCTATCTTTGCGATAGCTATTACATTTAGCTAGATTAGATTATTCACAACGTCTATTCATATAATAACACAACTATTACATTGAAGTCTTTTGTACGAATAATTGGAGCCTCTCGATAGCTGTGACATACACCAGTTAATTATTCGCAAGTGATATTTCGTACAAAACTGCAATGTATAACTTTATGCTATTTGTATAATTTATTGAAGCCTCTGGATAACAGCTACATTTAGCAGACAAGTGCTTTTTCGTACGAAACTATTCGTTTAAAGCAACAACTGATAAATTAAAGTCATACTTAAAATGTATGAAAATCTTTCGTTAGTAATTTATTTAGCACTTGATTATTCCAAAGTTCTACTGTGATCTACTATTCAGCTACAACTAATAACTGGAAGTCATTCGTGCAATGTGTTCGAGCTTCTCAATAGCAACAGATAGTACACAATTTCAATTCGCACAATACCGCAATTGATGAAACGAAACTCTCATACAAATTATTATTATTCACTAATTCTATTTTGTATAAAGCTATAACTGATAACTTTAAGTTATTCGTACAATTTATTGGATCGTCTTGGTGGTTATTAGATTTAGCAACAGATTATTCAAAAGTACTATTCTTACAAAGCTATAACGGATAATCTGAAGCCACTTTTAATATGTATTTGAACCTTCCTATATATCTTTGATGTAACAGTTGATTATTCAGAAGACCTACTTGAAACTACTATTTATAGAAAGCTACAACTGATAACTGGAAGTCATCGTGGAATGTGTTCGCGTTTCTCTATAACTGTTGCATTTAGCGGTTAATTATTCATCAGTGCTATCTCCTACAATGCTATGGCTAATAATTTTAAGTTAATCGTTTAATTTATTGCAGCCTCTCGATGGCTATTACATTTAGGAGACAAGTGCTATTTCTTACAAAGCTACAACTAATAACCTTTGTTCATTCGTACAATTTATTGGAGTATCTTGATAGATATTAGAAGTGCTATTCGTACAAAACTACAACTGATATTGCTCTATTGTGAATATCTACCTAAAGATATAAAAATAAATACTATGTAAAGTTACATCATGCTTTATTCAGCTGGTGTTCTAACGTCGCTGCTTGAATAGCAGTTGTTAACTGTTGCGTTGATGTTTGGATTGTAACTCATAACTTCAAATGCTGCTCTATGTTCAATGCCGTTTCCATCTTTAGTAACATACAATCCTAGGCAACCAGTATCGCGACATATTACTTTTCCCACGCTTGTTTCGCCGCTTGCATACACTCTTCCAATGTAGGTAGAATATCCTGGTTCATAACCTCCCTTAATTAACAATTTGTTACTGAGACGAACAACTTCATCATGTTTAGTAGGGAGCCATTCAAATCGTTCTGGATATTGGCTACAGAGTACCTGTTAAGAAATAATGTGGTAAATAGAAAATATTGGCGTTGGATGGTTTTTTTATTACACATTTTAAAAATGTTTGGAACTACGGGTGTAATACATACCTTAACATTTTTGGTAGCTGAAAGTTCTTTCAGTCTCATTTCATAATAAATGTTAATGTCGTTTTCATAAATTTTCCCTGGCACTAATGTCTTTTCGAAAAGAACTTGCCCTATGTATATTGGCCTTCCATTCTGATCCAGCCCTCCAGGAACTGAATCTTCTGGTAGTATACCCTCAAAATCTCTCCAGTAATAACCTACAAATTGTAATAAATGTTGGTTGAAAGAAAGAATAAGAGGGAACACATAATAAATGTAAATTAAAAAACTAAAACTAGAAAATATAACACGTAATTGTAAAAACTATACCTAGTTCTATACAGACAGTATTTTTTTAAACAGGTGCAGTTTTTGGAAATTTTATTGTAATATATTAGAACGTACAAATTTCTTAGACTATGTACCTTTGAAGGTTAGTCACCTGATGCACTATAACGTACCTTCCACATAAGTTCTTGCAGCTGTCGCAGTATTTAAGCCCCCTAGCAGTGCTATCACAGCAATATACTTATTCATCTTGAAATATTGTGTGGTGGAGAACTAGGTATGTGCGAATCACTTCTTCCCTTTATACGGCTCCTCTGCTTAACTAATAACATAGATACATGAACTTTATGGTAAAATGACCTGTTAATCGAATATCAACATAATTAAGCAAAATTCGACAACTTTACAAAGCTGCTTCTCACGTTGCTTTATATTCATAAGATGCTTGATAATTAATTACGAAATATTATTGTTTGTTAAAGGGAGCAAACCTTACATAACTGAACTGGCAAAATATAGTTCTATCGATATATCTTAAAATATACAGGGTTTCCCATAAATTGAGATACAACACCTCGTAGCGTAGATTGTGTTGAAATCAGTAGACTTATATATGGCATCAAAGCAAATCTAAGCAAAGCTGATAGTAATTTCTATTTAATTTGACAAGGCTATTCCGAATTATACAGTTGTCAAAGTCATTTTTTGCTATTTATGTAAATTCCATTACACTTGCATTAATGGATTACACATTTTCTAAATACCCTGACATGATTTGGATTCTTGGAGAAGTTGGTAGTAAATGTAATGCAGTGGCAAGGCTGTATGCTGAAAGCTATCCAAATAGAAGACATCCAAACCACACAGTTATTAAACGAACTAACCAACGACTACGTGGAGAGGAAGCGTTGGTCTAAAAAGAGGTGGTGGTGGTCGTCCATTATGATAAGACAGCGCAATATTGAAAAAACTGTGTTAAATGTAATTGAATGGGAGCCTACGAGAAGCGTGGGTGGTATTTCTCGGAATGTAAATATGCCAAAGTCGATAGTACACAGAATATTACACGACAACGGCCTGTATAGTTTTCGAACAACGAAAGTGCAACACTTATTACCCCTGCATTATAAAGCAAGAGTTAGCTACTGCGAATGGCTATTATATTAACCTCAGGAAAATCCGAATTTTATTAGCTATATTTTGAGGACAGGCAGGATGGAGTTTAGGATACTCACAATAATCATGTGTGGGCAGATGAGAACCCTCATGCAACTTATGTTCGAAGTCATCAATATCGACAAAGTGTTAATGTTTGAGCAGGTATGGTAAATAATTTTCTAATTGGTCCTTTATTCTGCCAAATTGCCTTAATGCTGAAAATCTCTTACATTTTCTAAATGAAGATTTTCAAATACTGTTGGAAAATGTTCCACTCATAATTAGACAAAATAGGTAGTACCAACAAAATGGTGCTCCAACCCATTACAGAATCATGGTTCCAGATTGGCTTCAAAATAGTTTTGCAGGTCGGTGGATTGGTCGTGGGGATGCATAGCTTAGCCGTAAAGGTCACCTGACCTAATGCCTTTTATATTATTTTTATTATCTATATTTATTATCTGAAAGATTTGGTATATCTCACACCAGTGAACAGTTTAGACGATTTAACAAATCGTATCAACCAAGCAGCTGCAACTTCGAACGAATAAATGCAGTTTGCAAAGAAGTGCTTCGTAAGGGATGAAATATATATATACGAAAGTGGTTTAGGCATAAATAATTAGCTGTGAAACATTTACCTCTCAAGGGATTGAAAGTGTATTTTAAGGGATGAAATAGCCATAACGATTGTACCATAATTTTCTGAATAACACTCACATGGTCATTGTAAACACACCTGATCCGACTTTCTAGTACCACTTTTGAGCACATGGGGGCAGTAACTCTTGTGGTGCCAGCGTTATATTTAAATCACGAAAATGAACAGTTTCATTAAGAACTGAGTTAAATGTGAATATTCAGATCGTAGGTTTGTTCTTAATAAACAAATTAAATTTTTTTACCTTATTTCATTTCTGATTTTTTTTGCATTTTTCTATGCCAGTAGATATTTAATTGGCAGAAATATATGTATATTTATTAGTGATTACACGTTCTGAACTTACCTTTACAGCAATTTATTTTGGGTTAAATACAGTAGATGAGCACAGCACTTTAAATTTCAGTACGAATTCAATACACAAGTGAACTATACCAGCGTTACTACTTTCCTCTTAATTGCTTAATGGCAAGCATTAATTTAATAATTGACAGCCAAACCCATAATACATTCTGCAGCGAAATTACGTTGCACATTTACTAAGTGTGTTGTAAATTATACCAGAAGTTTTATAAAATGGTATTCTTGAAAACAAATTTGGAAAATTGTGATGCCTTTACTTTAGAAGTAGGCAACGAAACATTGTATTATACAGAGTATCTCGAAATTAACCCGCGTGCTTCTGAGATTTGATTCACGGAGCACAAACAAAATTTCTTGGAAATTTCTTCAATTGTCTTTCGATATCGAGCTATTGATAAATAAGTAAATAAAAAGTTCTATCGCACGATCACTCCAAGGCGTCCATTTTGTGAGGCCAGGTATAGAAGCGTGTTTATTTTAACGAACATATAGGTATTTTATGGCCACCATATAATAAAAAAGTTCAAAAACATAAACGTCAACATGTAATCTTTAGATAATATTGCAGTTGATTACTTAAAGCAGTAAAATTTATTTAAAGCAATTCTTCTTATATCCTTAATAAAAAATAGGAATATAGTTATATATACAAAAATGTTTAATAATTTGTTACAGAAAATTTATTCACAATTCTTGTCTTACTTATATTATAGCGTTTTTGGACAACATTTTGTACATTCATTCGTGTCTAACGTCAATAGCTCTTGAGTTCGGGTTCGGGATGTAAGTAAAAATTTCAAATATTTTGTGATCTCGTGTATTCCCTTTATTAGTTGTAAACAGTCCAAGACAACTATCTGCGCTACAGATGACTTTTCAACACTGGTTTCTGCATCCACAAGAGCACGTCCTATATAAGTGTCGTGATTTGGTTCAAATCCTCTACTTATTAACCCTGGAGTGGTCGCACGGAGTACAATCGTCATTGATCCGTTTTAAAAATGACGCCAATTTATTGAAGCATTTCTTACAGTGTTGCCAATCCCAGTACCTTCCTAGAATATCCTAACCCTAAATAATCACACGTGTTTGAGTACATTGGTTTACGATTTTTGGAGTAAATAGAGATTAATTACACGTGGATGACAACTGTTCCCCGCGCGACCACCGGCGTTACAAATCGTGGCGCGACCACTCCAGGGTTAAATTCTTCCAGTTTAAGGCTGTAACTTCAGTGTTGTTAGTTGGAATCCATTCGAATTTCTCGGGATTTGGGCTGCATAGTATCTGTTAAAACAATTACAATGACAAACACGCTTTGTCGCATATTATAGATACTGTAGAACTTTAAGAATTAAATTATAGATACCTTAACATTTTGAGCTGTGGAGTATTCCTGCCCGTCCCGCTCATAGTAAATTTTGCCATCGTGTGTGTATATTTCTCTAGAAATTAGCTTGCTTTCAAACAATGCTTGTCCTGTATAAATCGGTTTTGCATTGCTCTCCAATCCTCCTGACAATGCATCTGAAGGAATGATACCTTCATAGTCTCTCCAGCAGTATTCTATTTAACGAATTTCTATTATTAGTACAATCGAACCCATACAGCAAAAATTAATACTTAAGTTTGTTACAAATATTGATCTGTTCTATATTTAATAATCTTATAAGTATGATAGAATATGCAAAAATGGTTCATCAATTATTGTCCCTAACGTAGAAGGCATTCCCGACAAATGAATATTTTTTTCCTAGAAACGTCAAGTATTGACATTAATATATGCCAAGTTGCTGGTCACTACCTTCTTGTTATACATTTAATATTACTGTGGTGTTGGTGATTTTGTGTAAATAGAAACAAGGGCTGTGAGGAAAGGTTTATCACCACAGGAAATTTAGAATGACATGTCCGGAGCGTGGGGTGATTCTACCCTGTCATATCAAGTAATTAAGAATTTGTGGCGTGATTTCAAATTAGGAAAGAAGTCGGCATAACGTGTAGCAGGTGCTGGACCACCAAAATCTGTTGTCACTCAAGAAAATATTGATTTGGTCCATGATATGGTACTGAGTGATCAGAACATTACGGTCAAATGTATTACTGAGATATGTGGCTTTTCCATTGAAGCATTGAGAAAATTTTGCACGAGGAATTGGACCTCAAAAAATCTACGCACGTAGGATTCCGAAAATGTTGTCACCTGATCAGAAACAGGCCAGGTTTCTTACAGCTGCAAACAATTGGAGATTAATGGACAAGAATTTTGATGGATTTTTGGAAAGAAATGTAACTGTAGATTAAATATGGATTGATCACTTTGATCCAGAGTCAAAACGGCAGAGTATGGAATGGTGTCATCATTGTTTCCCGTTCCCATGAAAGTTCCGTGTGACTTCATCGACTACAAAGATAATAGCAACAGTGTTTTGGGATTTAAGGGAGTTCTTCTTGTTTATTATTTACCACGTGGTCAGACAATAACGGGAGATTAATTCGTAAAAAAGCTTGGAAAATTGAAACGCGGCGTTCTGTTCCACCAGAACAACGCTCCCGCTCACAAGAGTTGTGTTTCTACGGCTGCTATCCACAATAATGTATTTCAAATTTTAGAACCCCCATATTCGCCAAATCTGGCCCCCAGTGACTTTAATCTGTTCCCCAAATTAAAAGAACATCTTCGAAAGCTCATTTTTCGGACGATGAAGAGATGATGTGCTTTGCATTACAGGACAAAGAGTGCCACTGCGATGTCTAAACCCGTTAAAAATCACTACTGGAATTAAAATTACCCCAGGTAGGCAAAATTCATATTAAGGGTATACAATAAGCCAATGACGACTGTTGTGCTTAGAGATACTTGGAAAACTGTTTCCTAGATCTCGCTCTTTCAAATACAATGCAGTTCAAACGACTTAAAAATATTTATTTTGCATTGATATATTGTTCCCATATCAATTAACGCATAGTATAATAGCAGTTCTATCTATAAATTAATAATAAACTTACCTTCTGTAAGGGTTTTCTCATTTTCTGCCACACAAAGACCACATACAACGATAACATAAATGAAAATCACTCTATTCATTGCGATAAGTATTAACTGCTTGAAGTAATACACTGAAACGACTGGCGAAGACTGCTAAATCTTCAGTTATGAATGCTAATTTATTGTAAAATTTTTAGCGATAACTACTTAAACTGTTTGCTGGGATTTGCCAGTCCACGTCATCCTTCAACTGATTTAACGAGACGTTAGAGGATGACGCAACTATTTTCTGCGTTAGTATTCTAACAAGTCTTTGAAAACGAAATCAAACTGATTTAAATTGAATCTTCAAAATTGTTTCGGAATTTTAGGATTAATTTTTCAAATTGTCACTCACTTATTAGAATATTGTTTATTTAATAATAATTATTGAAGCAGACTATAAACAAGTAGGTGATATTACTACATTATATTTTATAATTAAACTGTACTATTAATGTAATTCGTACATTACTTATTTCGAAAAGTTTACCTGAATAGTTAATCAGTGTGAGAGGGAAAGGAGGGAGGAGGAAATGATAGCTGAAGAAAAGGAGGAAGGGAGAAATAGTGGGGCGGGTTAGGGAGGAAGAGGACAGAGGAGAGAGATATATGGGGGAAGTAGGAGTGAGAGAGAGAGAGGAAGACTGAGAGAGAGTGAGGAACAGTGAGAGAGAGTGAGAACGGCTGTTTCCTTTTCGATACCCTTATCAAACGGTTTTGCGAATCATAGTCTTAAAGCCGAAAATTATATTGAACGAAGTCTGTTGCTTATTTTAATAAGAACGATTTATCCAGTCGATCTAACAGACTTCTATCTATCACTTCTGCTTTAACACAAATACATTTGAATTAGCTGTATTTACATTGTCGTATATGTGAAGTTAGTAAATTTCTGTTTGTAAACAATAGTTGGCCTTATATTTCCAAGATTTTATAATTCAATTCTAGAAAATGGTTGAAAATTAATTTAAAACAAATTCGCAAACTCTGCGACCTTGAATCTTTAAAATGTTTCTGGAACTTTATTTTTAAAGTCATCTTTCGCTTGTAAGAATATTGTTTATTTAGTAATAATGTTGAAGCTGACTATAAACAAGCATGTGATATAAATACATTATATGGTAGAATTGGGCTGTACCATTTGGACAAATATTAAGCTAACTGGTTAGAATTTAGATGTTGCAAAAAGTTTATTCTGAATAGTATGGAGAGATAGGGGATTGCGAGAGGAAACGACGGTGGGAGGGAGTTAACGAGAAAGGAGAGAGGGAGAAAGGAGGATGAAATATACGGTGGAAGAGGATAGGTACCGGAACCGTAGGATATTCTTTTTCATGTGATTAAAAATTAAGGATTCATACAGTCGATTTAAGAAACTTTATATAGTACCTCCGTTTTGGTGTTTAATCTCAGCGAATGCACCAGAAATTTCAACTAACCCCAGAAAAATTAGTCCATGGCCAAGCAACTCAGCTTGATGTATGCAACTATTCATAATTAAAATGAAGTTTTTCCTTTGTTGTCGAAATTAATACACTCGAGTTAGCCGTATTTACATTGTGTTATAAGTTTTGAGTTATTCACTTTCTATTTGTAAACGATATTTGGCCTTTTTCATAAAGATACTTTTTAAATCGAAGGAAAGTCCTCCAATGCAGGCTTTTACAAGAGCCAGCCCACTACATACTAACAAGCTCAAAATTACTATCACCACTACCGAGAAAAGTGGCTCAGTGATAGAGCATTTACCTTTCATTCGGGAGGTCTGGGGTTCCAATCCCCGGACCGTCTGTGTTGACTTAGGTTGTTCGGGGTTTTCCTGGCCGAACTGACCCCTATAGCAGCCCGCCCCTCTGTGAGGAATGAACCTACGTTGAATTTCCTTTTTAAAATTACTTTAGTACTACATATTACAACGAAGTATATCTAACCTAATATTATTCAAAAAATTTGTTTAACTAAGGAATATGCTTAAAAAATGACATAGTCACTCAAATTCAACCTGATAAGCACTAAAAGCTTCCTCAGTCCGTCCCGGCTGTGTTTGTATTACATTTTTATTTATTATTAGCCCGCAACATCCCATTGTTGGGCAAGGGCCTCCCCCATAAGGGAGGTTGTATATAATTACACACCCGTACAAAATTATATATGTAAATTGAACTAGGCAATAAATGGCGAGGTGCCGCATGGGAAAATTCGCAAACTTTGTGGGACTAGAGGTCTGGAATTCTTGTCGTGGGAAAAGGTTTTCACTTACACCTACACTTTATGGAAGTGGTAAGGCATTATTTCATAGTTCATCGGCATGTTAATTAACTAAAGCAGCTAACTAAACTGTATATGTTTCATTCTTTCTATGCCAAATAGGACACAAAATAAGTCAAACGTTTGAAATATTAATTATTTCACACAATGTAAGTACGGCTGATTTGGTCTTCTGTGACACTGACAGTGCGGGGATTGTAATTGTTGCAGTGTCAAACTTTCATGTGATTCAACTATGTCGAAATATATAGTTTGTTTCCTACATCTTCCTTTGATGCATTTGTTCGCGGCTACATTCAACCAGCAAAGTAAAGATCAGGGACTAAATTCTCTTCATAAAGTATTCTATATCATTTAATTGATTCATTTCAAAAGTAAATTTTCAAGAAATATGATATTTTTCTTCATAAAACATTCTATATCATTTTAATCGCGTATATCCAAAGGCAATTTTAAAAATGCTGAGATTTTTGTTGATTATTTGACAATTTGGCAACAACGCACATGTTCGCGGGCGCATACAAACAACACATTAGAATAGGTATTTTTAATTTTAAACTACACTGACCGGCAAAATTATGGCATCACTTTCAAAAATTGGTTTAACATGCGAATAACGCATCATAAAACAAATGAATGTATGAAAACAAAATGCTAGATCTGTCAAACAATAATATTCTTAATGTGGCCAACGATATTGACTGTCTAAAGAATTTTTTCAATAAAAAAGGTCAATTTGTAAAAATTCTTGAAATTTTCTTATTTAATACCAGGTATGTATCTTAACAAATACTGCTTGAATAATTTGGAGTATTAATTCAAACGACTTAGTTTTCATTAAATCACTATTTTAACCACTTTTGTTAGAGCATGGAAAGAGAACAAGCTGCAATAGCAGTGGCTCTTTTAAATGATGGCAGGAATCAACGTTACGTTGCAAGAACGTTGAACGTCAGCGAATCAACGATCTCCCGAGTTGCTAGTAGGTTCCGTGAGAATGGAGAACATCGACGTAGGAGTGGTCAGGGGCGACACAGGGCTACATCGCAAGTGGATGACAGATTTGTAGTGTTATCATCGCTGAGAAATAGGCACCTGACTGCTCCGCAGCTGCAGAGCGCCCTCCGGGATACTCGTAATGTAATGGTAAACGAGAGAACAATTCGTAGGCGTCTGCAGGAAGGAGGCTTAACTAATAGGAGACCAGCACATGGGCCCTTACTTCTCCCATTGCATAAAAGAAATCGATTGCAGTTTGCTCGAAATCACATTAATTGGGAACATGATGACTGGGCCCGTGTACTTTTCACGGATGAGTCTCGTTTCGCCTTG
>JABXWE010016121.1:0-19338 GCA_014611495.1 Limonius californicus | reverse complement strand
CGAATACTAACTGAAAATCGAAATGCCACTTTTCGGAAGGAACGATTACAGAATAGCCATACTTTGATCCCCGAGAGATACTGCGCATGCCTTACGGCCTTACGGCGCAAAAAATAATTCATGTTTTGCAACGGTCCACGTTTATTACTTATCCGGATGTTAAGTTTTCGAAGAAAAACCCCTAATACCCACTAAATAAGAATAATAGAATGTTGTAATCCAATTACTTATCCCTTTCATAATACTTTAAGTATATTCGGTTCTGCTGGAAATTTTAAAGACAAGTACGTAAGTGTACCTATGACTAATCTAAAATGATTCTAGAAGAAACATGGATATTTCCCAACTTTATGGCTATTTGGTTACGGATTAATTTGAACAAATACTGCAAGCATTTAACGGTCACCTTTTACGTAAGAAAAGTTTATCACAATAGTTGGCTTAATGGTAGTTAAGAAGAATGTCATTTGACTAGTAAAATGTAACCGCATATTTTTGCAAACGAAGACCACGTGCGTTAGTCAACACGTCTGTTTTTCTGGTCCGTCAGTTCTTCTTACTCTGTCCTACTTACTGCTCAATGAATCCTAGATAGAGTGCGAAGAGGAGACAGTTGTGTTTATACACTAAGCTGGGGTGTGACGTCCACTACACAAGCATATAATTCAAAAATTTGTACAATAACAAAATGTTTGATTAATAACCTTAAATACGGCCTAACAGTAATATACTTATTAAAATATTTTGATATAATAGAATGACGATTAGAATTATAGATAATTTTAAACAATATGGTGCTCCATGTTTACCGAATACTTGTATGGACAAATTTTATGGAAACCATATTATTTTTCAAATACCATAAGATCAGCTAACGATTTAAAAAATATCGTTTTCGCTATATTTTCTCAATTAACTTTACTTCAGATGTGAAAATTTCCGTGGATTAACTGTTAGATGACCTCAAGGGAAACTGGAGAGTTGTCCAAAGTTAGCGAAGGAAAATGTCAAAGGAATATCAAAAATTATCTTACGAGTTACCTTCAATAAACAAGTAATATGGTTTACTGTATTTTGGGTTAATAAATAACGTTTTTGTTACTGTATTTGTTACTCATTTTAGTAAGAAATTACATCATTCAAAAAATGGGAAATATACAATAATTACATTACATTTAAGTTCAAGTTGTCAATATTTTTTCTACTAATTACAACATTGAAGTAGATATTCGGTCAATAGCTAAATTGACTTGAGTAATTTAAAACCCAGTTGCAATATAGTTATTCACAACAGCATGTGCAACTATTACCAACTAAATATAATGATTATTTTTTCGCAATCATTTGTCATCGTTATATTGACTTGTAAAACCTGTTACTGAGCATGTAACTGAAAATTAACTACTATAGGTCGCTTTAAAGATGTGATGAAGATGACATAGCTATAAGGTGCACTTTGACAGTTAGTTAAAAGTTAACCTTTTTGGTTGCGATAAAGTTA
This sequence comes from Limonius californicus, assembly GCA_014611495.1. Lineage (NCBI taxonomy): Eukaryota > Metazoa > Arthropoda > Insecta > Coleoptera > Elateridae > Limonius > Limonius californicus. Next base: position 17,837 of record JABXWE010016121.1, on the reverse strand, counting down.
ACTATTTAGAATAACTATTTCTCAACTTTAAGTAGAACGTAACGGATACTGTAGTTTTGTAACCACTGCGGATGCACAAAGGATGCCTATAAGTTACTCCGGGTAGGTCATCTTTCCAGGTTAAGAAATGATCAGGTTTTGGACAGTCAAGGTTAACTTTGATTATGTGGAAAAGCATTTGTTTGTTACCAATTTTCATCTATTTGATATCATTGGAGTGTACATTTTCTGTAGATTGCGATTCTGAAGTTAGTTTTTTGAAAGATTTGTTTATTTAGGCTGTAGAAGTCGTTTTTATTTTATTTGATAAGAATTTCGAGTAGGGGTGATTAAATCCTTGTATGCTATTGATGCATACCCAATTTTGTAGTTTTATGGAAATTTAGTCTGGTTTGAGCTCTTCTAAGGGGAACACGTAGTTGAGTGTTGCCCCAAGAATTAATTTAAGGCCAAATTGGTCGATTTTCGATTATAAGTAGGCGGGGTCATTTTGTTTAAATTTTTAAAATGTAAAGTTAAGTGAAGGGAGTTTATTTTGTAAATAATAATTGATTTTTATTCTAGTTAAACTTTTATTAATAAAACTTACCAAGTGTTTTCAAAGTGGAAGTTGGCGTTTTATTTGTCTACGATTTTCCTGGAAAGTTGTTTATTTAATCTGGATTATTAGTGTTTTTAAATAAGAAATAAGAAATTGAAAGAATTTATTTCTTACCTGGTCTACATTAGAATATTTTTAGTAGTAGAATAGTTTTATAACTTCAATGTCAACACATTTTGGATGGAGCCAGTAAACCTGCATCTTTATCAACCATTTCCGATAAGTGACGCATAATGAGCTCATGTGTCTGCATCAAGGTTAAATTATTGTAGCCGTTTGGAAAATATTGGAACTACTATGTGGTATAGTTTATTCCAACACTGTTGCTGATGAGAAATAAGATTGAAGGTATTTTTTTTATTATCTAAATAATATTGGTATGTAACTATCATAATAGGGAAGCCACGTTATTTACATCATTATATAACCCTGAGATGTCTCATGAAAATTGTATATGCTTATTTAGATTAAATTTAATTTTGTCGTTGTATAAATAATTAATTTTATTAACTATTCACAACATTTATTTATGACGTTAGCCAATGTGGGTCAATAATATAATTTATATTTTTATAATAACTATCATAGCAATATATATATGAAGTACTGTAAATTACAGTTGCATAGTAATGAATCTTTCTTATGCGCAATACAGAAATGTTCAACTTGTTTTGACACTGAAACGTTTCTGAAGTCATATAAAAGTACAAAGGAAGGAATAATTAGCAAGAGCTTGAACTCAACGAAGCATGACTGCAGGAAAAGCTCGTAGATACCCTATAAAGAGAAGTTTGCACTTTATTGTTTTGTTCTTAAACACTGCTGCAACTTACGCTGTTCTTATTCACTTCCATAAGTTTGTCACTTCAAAGCAGCAACAACGTGCAACAGTTTAATTATAATGAAGTAGAACATTATACAGCCGTAATTGTTAATGTATATAGACTTTTTAATTATATCTTAAAATTTTAATTGGAAAGGCGGCGGTATATTTTATCAGAATAGTCAACTTAACATAAGCTCCTTTAAAGGAAGAGGCACTTCCACTGAATTTTTTCTTAAAGTTCAACTACAGCACTCGAGCTTAGAGAGTTTGCCGAAGTTTCCACAGCATTTACTTGAAGTCACACAATAACTTTGCCGTGAGCGGTAAACCGATTAATGTGATTTGGCAGATTCCTTCAAAGCAACGCAGCCGCAAGTCTTGGCATTTATTTGAACACCGCGAGGACTTTAAATGAACACTTAAGACATTGATGTGAAATTTAGAAAACTCACGATTGCTTGGAAAAACGAAACATAAGGTGCTCACGAGATCCGCTAAAGGGTAAACCAACACAAAGGATATTAAAACGTACCGTTATTTGCTTGTAAACCGCGGAGAGGATGAAGCTCATACGAGTTTTATAACCTCCTATAAAATCCAATTCTCTGGAAAGAAATGAATCGCTGTTAAGTTGGCGCGAATTCCCAGAAGCGTGCAATTGCAGCTCTTTTCCGCTGTTTATCTCGCAGTGATAACAATACGAACAATACTATTAGCACTGAGAGTAAATCTGTAGGAATAAGTAAATAGTTATGAGTAGGTCTGGTCAGATATGCGGTAAAAATAGTGTTCCAAAATATATTGCAAAATATCTCCAATATAATTATGCATGAAATAGGCACTAACCTATTGATACAGAGTGATTCATGTAGCCGTACGCGCTTAAAAATGTCAAAATATGCAACCCAACGTACACATCAGCGACTTCCTGGAATCTGAGATAATATTGAAAAATGTTATACTATTGTTTTCAATTGAATTGTAAAGGAAATAAGGGCCAGCTCTTAGAATATCTATTGAAATAAAGTTTTAAAATTTTATTATTCAATCTTTAATATGTAATAATACTTATTAGTTATTTTGTTTATTTTGGAAGATGTAAAATGAATTGTTACAAAAAATAATTAAGGAAATTTGTTTAAACAAAAGCACTCGGTGGTAGATCTGGGTATTGCAGTCTAGACCAAGAGACCAATGAACAATTTGAATCTAATTTAATTTTACTCTAACTTAACTAATCACAAGAGCTGTGAAAATTATGCACTAAAAAAACTCTAAATATGCAATTTATATGTACCTACTATAAAATTGCCTAAAAATGCATTCAATGAGCAATAAAAAATTAATATATGCAGCAAAAGCAGCATATATGCACTTTCATATTTTCTTTGAAGGTTCATATTTTTAAATATAAATATGTATTTGCAAACATAACGCACTTGAAATATTATCGTTTATTCCTTAAAAAATAAAAATATGCATTCAATATTTTATTATACCAACTATTTACATGAATCAATAAACACAATAATTAGCTCTACAGGGATATTGGTTTATTAGGTACTTATTTCATTAATGTAAAACATCTAAAGAATAACTGATATTAAATACTACCAGCTCTGGGATAACAATGCCATTATCATGCAACTTTTTGGAAAGTTTGGGGGTAAAACCAAAGATAATAATAATAATAATAATAATAATAATAATAATAATAATAATAATAATAATAATAATATAATAATAATAATAATGTTTATTGATGTCATTTGTCCATAAGGATTTACATAAGTCCAATGTGATAGTTATAACCAAAGTATTCCTGTATTGTATAGAATGACTTCGACACTAGGTAATCCTTAATAACCCTATTAAACGTTGTTAAGGAAAGCTCACGCACAGCAGGAGGCAGCTTGTTAAAGATCTTGTTCCCAATTTATTTGATAAGAAGATAGAAGATTACAGAGGTGCTGCTTAAGCACTTTTACAATTGCCTAAAATTTTCTTTCAATAATAGCCACCATAATATCCAGGTATAACAGATGTTTCATAGATTTCACGAAATAACATTGAGATAAGGAAAATTTATGTTTTTGAGTACATTTTAGTAAGAAGTTCGAATTTATGCATCATATATCCTCGAATTCAATTAAATATGCAGGCATATGCAAATATGTAGTACCTTAGTGAAATATGGAAACAAATGCGTTATAAAATATTCAAAAATGGGGTTTTTATGACCTAATTCGTATACATCTCAAAAATCATAGCTCGGCATACTAGCTAAACTATATGCACTGCATGCATTTCCAAGCTCTGCTAATTACTAAGGTATACTCACCAGTATTCCTTAGATTTTGTCAATAAATATACTATTTTTAAAGAGCACACTAGCACTATGCTCTGCTTTAATTCACTATAACACTAAACTATCCTTTCGAGTATTCTTTAAATTCCAATATTTTCGAGGAGCTTGATAACTTCAACACTGACATGGTGATGCAGTCGTTGTCCTTGGCTCTTGGCGAATTTCCTGATTGTTTGGTCAGCAGTCTCTATTACCAGGTCTTGGTAGAGATCGCTATTACTGATGTATCAAGGAGCTTCAACGATATTCCTTAGTACTTTGTTTTGGAATTTTTTAATGATATTTGTATTAGTTTGTTTAGTGCATCCACATAGCTGGATGCTGTAAGTCCACACACGTTCTAATCCGCTTGTACAACTAAAACTATTATGTAGAGACAGAGTGGAATTTCTTCCTATCAGCCAATCAATGCCTTGTTTTCGTAGTTGGGATTTTGAACCACCCACAGTTTGTAAGAATTCTTTCCAGAGGCGTCGAGTAAATGTCCAAAGATAACCATTGGCCAGCGGTTAGATTTCCTACGAGTGGAATACTGTTTGACTATCTTATCCACGGCGTCGATCACCCCTTTGGTTTAATTGTAATAAAAAATGATGTCGATTTATATTTTGTACTCTTCATTGCAAACAGCATCGTCGTGATGTTCTGTAGATAACATTATAACCGCTATTCCTTTTCTCGGAATATAAGAAGCCAAAGTTACATCTTTTTGGAAGGCAAACATAGTGGCCCAAATGAACTATTACCTCAAAAGTACAAACCACGGTAGGTTTGTACTTTTGAGGTAATAGTTTATTTGGGCCAAAAGGTTTATCTTTTTTAGTTTTCTTTTCCAGCAATTTTTATTATAAACTAAGATTCGTAAAAAAGTTGTTCGTAGTTACACCTTGTCCAGGATTTAGAGGTTGAACCATATCTAAAATGACTCTCTGTCCTTGATCGTTTTCAGGGTTTTATCTTATTTTCCTAAATAGACTTGTAAATACATATACATAGCAGGTTTCACAGTCGACAATTGCCTAAAGTTTTATTCCGTATCTATCCGGTTTGTTTTTTATGAACACACGAAACGGGGCTCGTCTTCTAAAAGCTACTAGTTGTTCGTCGATGGTTAGGTGAGTGCCTGGGTTATACGCAATTTTTCAAGCTTCCACAAATTTACCAAAAACCTGTCTAATGGGTGCCAGGCGGTCCTGCTCCCTGCGAAATTCCCTTGTTTCTTAGTTATCAAATCTCATAAATCAGAAACTTAAACCTATTCTACGACATAGCAACAGGAAAAATAGTTCTGCAATATGCTTTATCTGTAGAGTAAAGCATATCAATTGGTTCGTGGGATGCTTGAAGAGCTCGCATGGATATAAGAATTCCAGTATAGGCTTTTTTACTTGAGGTGTATAGGCGCGTAGAGGATATATATATATATATATATATATATAGAGGAAGATACACAGATAACAAAATTGGAAATGAAGACAGAATTTAAGGGCATCTTAAAGGGACCTGGTTACTGAAAATTAAAAGTTACTTTTTATATTCATAATATTATATTATATTCGTTCCCAGTCCGCCACGGGGCTTAGGGCCGTCTACCTGAACGCTGAAAAACGAACTGCAACTAATGTGAAAAACAATACGAATAATATACCGTAAATTAAATTGGTAACTGAGCCTTGGCGTTGTTCTGATTGTTGTAAACTTGGATAAATTTGGCGATTGGGGTTACATGCATTATCTTCTTCAGGGATGGTAGTTTGTAATAAGGTGAACAAATTTCACTAAATTAATTCCGCATATAATCGTAGATTGATTTTATCGTATTTTTGGGCTACTTTTATCATTTTTTTATTACAAGTTTTATGATTTTCTTGGTAAATTTTTTGCTTTATTTTGTTCTTGGATAGGTGTGTTGTCTATTAGTTATTGAAAACCACAAACGGAAAGATTGTCTATTAATGTAGCTACTATGGGAACAGGAGACGCTAATTTTGGCCTATTTTGAGTCGCTTTAGTAGCCCTTTTAGATAGGACAGAAAAAGTGTTTGCATTTTGGGCTGCCCATTTTTGGAATGCGGGCTCGTACACTTCCGTAAAGCACCTGGTATACATATTTTTGGTGTGTTTGCAGCAAATGCATTAATTAATTATTTATTAGTAGAAATAATTGGTGTTATTAAATATTAACATATTTTAAGGAATAGCGCTACACACCGCCTAAATTATTGGTAGAAATGTGTACTAAAACATAATCGACTGATTAGATTAATTTATTATCAATATTCAAACTTCAGTCAGAAAATAACCACAGCAATAAGTGAATTTATTGAAATTCCAGGCAGACAAAATTAAATTTGTGTTTTGCTGCCACAAGAATCTTCTTCGTTTCCTATAATCTCTAAATCGAGTTGACTGCATTAAAATATTCAATTCCCTGGAAGCGCCTAAATCGTTTGTTCGCAGTAAATGTATTCATCCGCCAACACCTACTAAATATGTTCATAATTTCTCACAAAACCGTCGGTTTTAAAGTTGATCTGGAAACACTAGGGAGTCCGGGGTTTTGTACAGATTTCTCCTTCAAGGCGGTAGAACCCATTTAAATTCATCACCAAAAAAAGAAAAGCTTTTTGTGACGGAATTCACATGAAGACGCTTTCGATATGTGAAAATATTCACCCGTCATAACCGCCTTAACTATTTTTTATATTTAAAATATACGTATAAATAAATATACATTTGTAGAGACCATAAGGTCGAAATGTTGCTAACTAAATTTAATCAGTTTTACTTCCGATTGACAGTAGAAGGGCTTCCACCGAAGTTCTTAAAGGTATCTAGGGCTATCAGTTACGAAGTATTGTGCCACCAAATAATATCGAATAAACGTGCCCAGTTTGAAGGAGTTTTTGTTAACAAGTTACCCAGCTCTAGAAGTAGACCAAGCAGACGCAGTCACAAAGCAAGTTAAGAAACGGTTTGTCGTCCACTTTAAAGATAAGTGGCACAATTCGAACCGCACCTTGGAAGCGTTCCTAAGAAAGAATGCTGAATGGTTGAAAGAAATTTTCACAGTCGATTTTTTGAACCCAAACCATGCAAAAAGCAAAGCTCATCATTTGGAAGAACAAAAAAGGAATTTGAAGAGTGCAGTGATCGAGCTGAATGATGCAAAACACAACAGTTGTATCTCGCTGAACAAATTACATTAGCCCAAGAAAAATGTTCCAGTGCTTCAGGCTATGATGCAGAAAAGACGTATATGGATATTGAGAAAGCGCTGGCTCTTATTCTGGATGCACAAATGTCAAGGCATCAATATGAAGTAATTCGTAAAGCTCTAAAGGTATTCGGCTGTGATGTATTCCTCCTATTCTGCAAAATCAGCGAAGAAAAGAAAAATTGTTACCCCGATGGAGTCACAATAACCGAGTGCAGCGCAAAATCTACTTGGCCATACCACGAAGAGGATTTGTCAATAAAAGGGTGAAAAACGATTACAGAAATTTCAAGAACAAGTGTAACATTATTTTCTAAGTGGAGCTGGGATGGTTCATCAATGCAAAGTGAATACAAACAAAATTTTCAAATTACGTTGATGATAGTGTTACTGATTCTAATCTATCCATGGTGCCGAAGGTGCCGTTAAGTATATATTCAAATATCAATAGTGAAATAAAGCACTGGGTCAACGAGGTATTGGTGACCAACTGGATGTGAATATGCTAACGAGACTCCTAATAAAACTACAGCTGTGATCAATTAGATGGAAGCCATAATATCTAACTTGAAAAAACCGACCTCAAGGTGAATGGGAAAAACATCTGGTTCTCACCATGATTGACGGTAAAGTAGCTGCAGTTGCAACTGATACCAAAGCAAATACTAGCTATGTTTGCAAAGCTACGCCAAGCCTGGCGAACAATTTGGACGGCATCAATGAAGAGGAAGTAAATAAAAATGCTTTTAAACTAGGTATGTAACCGCTTCACGCAAGAACCAACTTCATGTAGTGCATTTTACACGTTGGGTATAACCTGACTTTTCAGAAGTGGTCCGCTAATTCCAAAACAAGACACGAAAATCAAGCTAATAAAAAAAGGATACAGCAAGCACATCAAGACAAATTAGGCCTTAAAGTGGATATAATAATGCAAGGTGCAGGAACGTCAAATGATGGTTGCACATCTCGTCGATTTTTTAAGTATCCGGATATTACAGCGGACATTACAGTTATCAATGTGGAGCTCATTAGACGTTTTTCTGTGAGTTTGGAGGCAATTACTTCTAGTGCGTCAATTGATCCCAATTCACTTGAGACACAGCGAAATGCTTCGTGGACAACTATAGTTGGTACTGCATGCCAGTTACAGATCATAAAGTAGTGCTGCATGGACAACAAATTATTATTGATGCTGCAGTAAGAGGCGCGTAATAAACATTACAGGAGATTTCAACTTTCCCACTCGCGGAAGTGTAGTAGAAGAAGTACACATGAGGATATTTTGCGTATGTTACTCATTAGTTCGAATCCATACATTACGAGCTTGAGGAGAGAACCACCAAAAAAACAGCAATAAGTAAGGAAACTAAAACTTTTCTTAGGGATAGTTGAAAGGAGAGGTGTACATAAACATTAGTAGTATTACAGTTTTGTATTGTATACAGGGCTACTATACTTTCTATCGCTTTCATATATTTCTTTCTATTTGCAGAAATATATGGGCAATCTACACATCCACTTTTGCACTACAGCCCATTGTGGGCCTTGGGCCCTTCTGCAACATGCCTCCACTCGTCCCTGTCTGAGTTGGGTTAGCTCAGTTCCGCACCTTGACGTTGTCCATCCATCTTCCACGCAGCCTTCCTGGTGGTCTTTGTCCTTCTGGTGTTTGGGTCGCCGTTCTCCTGACTACCCTTTCCATAGGCATTTTCCAGACGTGGCGTAGCTATCTCAGTCGTTGTGCCTTTATCCACTCTAATAGTTGCGGCCCTTCTTGGGTTTCTCTAATTCCAAAGTTTATTAGCTATCTCCACCCTCCCAAGTTATCATCGTACTTCGGTCCGTAGCTTCGTCTTAGTACTTTCCTCTCGAATCTATTAAGTAATTCCTGGATTCCTTTGCTAAGTGTTCAAGCTGAGTGGGCAAAGCAAGTGTTCCTGAATTTATAATCATCGTGTGCAGTAATCGCGTTACAAATTTGAATTAATTGCTGATATTTTGAAACGTACTTTATTCGTCTTCTATAAAAAATCACAAAAATAAACTAGATAGTTTAGAAGTTATATACCTTTTTCTGGATATATATCATTTTCAGACACTGCGGCGTATCTAGTACTAGCAACATGGCGCTCCCACGCTCAATAATGGCAAATGCCATAAGGCAGTATTTAAATAAAATATTTGAAAAATGGATTGGTAGAGGTTGACTTTTATAGGATTGATTGTACTCAACGCGGTTTACAAAACTACTGTTCTTGTGGAGGATTTCAAATAAAAAAACAAATAAGCTTGCAGGCTGATTACTCTACAAGTACTAGCGCACGTGAGAAAATAGTTATTAAGAAGGCTATAGATTAGTGCCGAAGAAAGGAGAAAATAGTTATTAAGGAGGCTATAGATTTGTGCCAAAGAAAGGCGAAAATATTAATTAATGTGGGAGTGGTCAGTAGGATGGTGCTGTTAGTCTTATAATTTCGTAAATTAAACCTAGGCAACTACCAGCCTGAATGGTAAAATGGTTCCTAAATTGCGAGGCAAAACAAACTTGGATAACGGTTTACCTATTACGCAAATACTGAAACGAAGCTAAAATAATCTTCACATCATATAAGATTGTGATTTAAAAATATACGCGACATATAGCTTTGCCGGAATTGCACTCAATTTATTTGCAAAACGGCTGCAAGTATACTTAATTTGCCCTAAAACATACACATAAACGACAGAATAATCTTGTTTTTACACGGTTTTTTTCTTTAACATTAATATAAATAATCAAAATAATCTTAACTTTTTCATGTGATTTATTATTTTTCTAGAAAGTAAGGCACTCTATATATTTAATGGGCTACACTACCACCCTTCCTAAATAAATTGAAGTCCATCTTAAGAATTACCCTTTAGAAATGGCGGACTGGCAGGTTAAGTTTACCAAGAGCGTATTTATCAAATGCTCTATAAACTAAACGAGATAAATGGTATCACTTACAAATTTTCAAAGACATAGAAGCTGTTTTGGACGTTATGTTAGGGATTCAACGGTAGAAATTCAGAACTCTCGTTTAGGATCGCTGGAGCCACGTCAGCTACCGGTGGTTATATTTTTAATAAAAAGGCAGTAGCAAGTTCTTCAATTTTAGATAAGATTGAACAAATACTGTGTTAATAACTACCCAAAATGTTTGCACATTAAGGTTGTAGGCAAGCAGGTACTCGAATAAGTACCAAAAAGCCAAAGTATCAGTACTGCTTTATGTATTAATGCAGTTATGTTCGTTCGTGTTAAACGTAAAGCGATTTTTTTCACGGAGTTCCGTATGAAAGTAGATTATACAGTGCGGTCGTAAAATGTCCTCCCCCCTACTAACTTTTGAACGACTTAATATTTCATCATAAAATTTTGTGTGCTTTAATGGGAGGCTAAATACTACTTTTTAGTCCATATTTAAATTTAATAACCTTCAAAATGGCGGCTACGGGCCATTTTGAACTATTTGTTTAGATCGCAATGGGAGCGAGTGACACCTCATTTGAAAGGTATCTTAACTCTGCGTTTGATCTTTGAGTTTCAAAAAATTATTCATCCAAAAAAAATGAAAGAGGATTGAAAATAACAAATTTATAAAAAAACTAAGAATTAAAGCAAAAAAGGTATGCTTTCGAAATGTTCACCGCTGAAGAATAGAGAAGAAGAAGAAGATTCTAAAACACAAGAAAACTTATTTCATACAACAAAAACTGAATAGTAATACTATTTTAATAAATGTTCAAAGTGTGCTCCTTGAACTTCTTGGCAATAGAAAAACCTATTTAATATTTCTTCCCGTACTTTCTGAAAAGTTTCAACTCCGATATTTGCACAAGCCTCTGTTATTTTACGTCGTAAATCCAAAAGGGAATCGGGTTCTGTTTGAAACACTTTCGATTTAAGACACCCCCACAAAAAAAGTCCAACGGAGTCAGGTCAGGGGATCGCGGAGGCCATTCTGTTGGACCACGACGACCAATCCATCGTCGAGGATACTTTGCATTGAGATAATTGCGAACTTGTCTGCTAAAATGCGGAGGAGCGCCATCTTGATGGAATATGATATCCATGTCAAATTCGTTTGTATTATTTTCAGCAATCTCTATTATTAAAGGATGGATGAGGTTTTCCAGCATATTCAACTACAATTCCTCAGTAAGGTTTCCACTGATAAATAAGGGACCTACGATATGGTCGCCAAGTATTCCTATCCACACATTCAAGTTTTGCTGCTCTTCATCGCACCAGTACCTTACATTTTGTCTGTTGACAAACCCGTTCAAAACAAATGTGCATTCGTTACTGAAACAGATATTACGAAGGTCGGATGGGTTTCTTGCATTGGATTGGGTGATGACCTCACAAAATTCAATGCGTCTATCCGGATCATCTTCAATCAACTGGTGTAAAATCTTCATTTTGTATGGATGGAACTTATGCCGTTTTAAAAACTTTTGACAATGATCGCCGATACATCACATATCGGAGTTACATGTACATGTGAAGTTGATTGCTAAGAATGTATTACCATTTCGTGGACTATCTCAATTTGTTTGTCTTCTGAAATTGCGGGTCGTCCAGAGTTTTTCCTCTTTTGCACACTTCCAGTGTTAATAAATTTTTGCACAAGTTCTCTTAAATATGTCCTCGAAATAGGACGGTCGAGAAATCGTTTATTAAATATTCTTTCTGCTTCGTGAAAGTTTCGACTGGCTTAACAGTCGATATTCAAACGTGGGCAAACACAATAACTGAATTATAAGTGACAGAACAGAAAGACTAATTATTTCAATTGTTTTACTTCTGTTGTTTCGCTCCTACATTTTTTTAGCGTTTTGCTTAATATCTGAAACAGAAAATTTTGAAGTCTGTCATTGGTTTTTGAATCTATAAACTTTTACCAAAATATAGAATAACACTCTACTGAAAGATCCCTTTCAAATGAGGTGCCACTCCACCTCCATTGTCACTTAAAAAAATATTTCAAAACCGCGCCTAGCCGCCATTTTGAAAGTTATAAAATTGAAATATGTACTAACAGTAGTATTTATCCTTCCGTAAAAGTACACAAAATTTTGTGAAGAAATATCAAGTTGTTCAAAAGTTAGTAGAGGGGGAGGACATTTTACGACCGCATGGTATGTAAACAGACACCTTCGTCCTAATTTAAAAAACATTATCAAGGATTATGGAAATCGAGGTTCTGCTGTAACTTAATGAATAGCTAACCTACCAGACTGAGAAAGATATTTACGAGAACATATCGCAATTTTGTTATCTGTATACAGAGTGGTCCTGAAACAGTTGGTCAATTGGGAGTGAGTTTTCCATACCAAAACAAGAAAAAAATGCATATAAACCATAGTCCGAAAATGTTTCGTTACGAAGTTACAGCTTTCTAAAATGAGATTTCTCCGATCACTTTTCTACATACAGGGTGTTAGTGAATTTCACGGACAAACTTCTAGGGTTTAAAGTATTCATGAAAGCAAACATTGTTTGTTAATACATGTATGGTCAAAAGTGTTTCCTTTCAGGGATAGAGCTTCTCAAAGATTCTTTAAGAAGCGCCTAAATGTAGGCAACTCAATTTACTACCTACTATTTGTTTCCGTAAGGACGGAAAATAATACAACATGATAATAAATTACAGCTGTAAAAAGTATAAATTTTAGGTATAGGGAACCTCACATAAACTCGAAAGAGAATTTAATTCTGCGCAAAATAAAGGAAAAATATACCTACCGATTAAAAAAACATAGTTTTTGATGTTTGAAAATGCTTGTATCTGGCAGGTTATTTTCAACACCCTGTATAATATAAATCAATTTGATACGACGCATTAGATTTAGGGCTTCATGTTAAATAAGTTTACTTAATTTTCATTGCCTACTGCATTCCTTGATGAGATAATAACGTTTTCAAGTACCTGGATTTGTCACAATTTTGGAAAAAAATTAAATAACTCAAAAAGTAGTTAAGTTATATATAGGGTACCTTCTACATTTTATTGTTAGAAAAGTGAGGAGAATAAAAAATGCAATAATATATAGGGTGTTCCACTTAAAAGAAGTATTAATTGTTGAACCACACATTTGTGGAACAGCCTGTATAGGGTCAAGTGGGGTAAATATGCAGCACACAAAAATTAGGGTAAAAGTGAAACAAGCATGTAATTAATTAAAAAATTAATTTATCAAAAATTGTGAATGTCATTATTTCATTGATAGTTTAAATTAAATGGATATAAATATCTGAAATATTAATTCTCAAATTTGTACTGTCTACGAAGTATTTTCACAAACGGTGTAAAAATGTGTAAAATAAATTTTAGTTTTAGTAGCATAACTTTGTCTATATCTACAAAATAAATTGCAGCATCAGTTTAATATTAATTTTTCACACAACAAATAGACAGCAAATGATGATGCCCTTTTTGTTATATTTTTTTGTTAATTAGTTTTTTTTTTATTATATTTGTAAATTTTGGAAAAAGGTGAAGCATGAATTAAGGAAAATGTAAAACAGCGTCTGAGAAAATATGCAACAATGTGTATACAAGATTCTCCTGGTTTGTGCATGTATGAAGCAGGTATTGACATAAACGGAACGAAGTTAGTCAGTACGAGTTATTTGGACAACGAAACAGCTTGAAGTGTAGTGGTAATTTTATTTTATAGATCACAATGGTTAGAAATTATATAAAAAAAAGGTGCAAAATACCCCGAAACAAGGGTTACCGCGGCAGTGAATGATGTTCGAGGAAAAAAAATAACATTACGCGAAGCGCGTGCGCAGTATGCTATAGAGCAAACCTATTTATTTCGACGATTGCATAATAAAAATCAATGTATACAAGGAAGAACAACTGCGTTAACACAAGACCAAGAAAAATGTCTTGCAGATAATTTAAAAGTAATGGCAAAAAGGAGATTTCCTCTGAGTAAAGAGGAAGTGAAAAACGGAGTGAGTGAATATGTTGAAATTAATAATTTAAAACAGTTTTTGGGAAAAATGGGCCTGGAGATCACTGGTTCCGGGAATTTACAAAACGTAACAAGCTAGCTTTAAAAAAACCAGAATCATTAGAGGCTGTAAGGAGAAAGGCAACGGGAGATCCGTTTATAATATATAATTTTTACGATTTATTGGAGGAACAGCTTACCAACTTACATTTGAAAGATAAACCAAACCAAATTTGGAACTTAGATGAAACTGCCTTTAACTCTGATCCATCCCGAGGCAAAGCTGTAGGCGAGAAAGGAAAAACACTTAATAGAAACGTTCAAAGTGCGGGTAGAGAAAATACCTCAGCTCAGCTTGTATTTCTGAGGCAGGAAGTCTAATGCCGCTCCTAATTATATTCCAAGCAGCAAAGTTGTGGACGACCTGGAAGGGGAAAAATGATCTTCCAAACACATTTTATTCGTGTTTTCCAAAAGGTTGGATGACAGCCGAAGTATTCCAAGACCGGTTTTACAAATTTTGGGCGACTGTTAAAGATAGGCCGTTATTATTAGTATTTGACGGCCATTTGTCGCATCTCGATATTGGAACAATTCAAAAGGCAAAAGAGAAAAACATAACTATTTTAAAACTTCCACCGCACACTACAGACTTATTACAACCACTCGAACGAGAATTCTTTGCAGATGCGGTTGTTGCATTTGCGGTCAGGTCCAAAATCGTTGCGTATGCGGTCAACCCAAATTATTCTTGCAGGTAGCGTTGCATTTGCGGTCAAAGATACAAGGGGCACCTACTGTAAACCATCATATGCTTAATTTGAATATGAAATGTTTTATTATTTTGAAATATTATAATACGCACTTATTATTAACTTGATGAAACATATTCTTTCAAATTACGGACATATTACAAATTAGGATGTTTCCATAACAACCTGTAAATAGATCATTCGGGGTTTGTCACTGAAATGTCTTATTATATTTTTATGCAGTTGTAATTTATTCAGGTTTTTCAAATAAACTCCCCTTCACACTTTATCCAGGCTTAGGACTGGCAATACATTTCAAATCATTGGTGTGTTTTTGTTCTTTTTTTTTATTTATTTGGTTTTTTGTATTTTTTTAATGAACTTAGTAGATTTAATGGCAGCTACGCAAATTTCTGAACATGTGCGATAGAAACTAAAAATTTCTTTAAATTACCGGAATTCGAGAATGCTTCTGTTACTCTTCTAATCCTATTGTCCATCTGTATGTATGCCTTTTTTCGTTTCTTGGTTTCCAAATTCATGTCCATCCTCTTCAATATGTAGTCAAAGTATTCAGCTTCTTTGCGATAGTGTTTTACAAGATGGTAGACGTTGGGATGAGGTTTCATTAAAAGTCTGTTGAGCCGGTTATTCCATCCTTCTACAGCATTGTTGGTCCATTGACGAAGTCCATAGCAGTTCCACATTTTCACCGTGATCACCGAGTTTTGTAGCCATTGTTCTACGAAGTAGCCGTAGAATTCCGTCATCTTTTCATTTTCCGGCGTGTCCTCTTGTACAACAAGCCATCCTTCTTCTATAAGATCCGGCGGCAAATAAGCTAATGCGGAACCCATCCTTAAATGCATTTTTATATTTTCATCGCAGTTGTATGCTGCAGCGAGTCCAATGGCTTGAATCTTCCTCCAGAGTGACTGATTGAAATGGTAATTACATCCGTGTATATCTGCAACAGGAAACAAAGCTTTGGGTGCTTGAATAACAGCGTCTTCAAAGTCCAGCGTAGCGATTTTCGGATTCCATCCATTCCAGATACTTCTTGTAACAGCAATGCAAAAAATCTTATGTATGTCTTCGCTCTCTTGTCGGGTAGAAGAGCATATACCACAGGAACTATGTTTGTTTCTTCGTCTGAGCTTCTACGTCGACATGGATGGTGTAAATTTGTGTGAACTGCTTCGAACAGCTCTTAAATGTACCATCCATAAAATAGACATTTTTAGTAGTTAGTTCTTCCTTTCCCCTCGATGTCAAAAAACACAAAATTCTCGCTCTTTGGTCTGTGTGATCGAAACACAAGAAACTTTGACCATCTTGCAGCCCCACAATTTCAAAAGGGAGATCAATGTCATTTGCAGACGCTGGATCCTTTCGCGTCCCGTCTTGTGCTGCTCTTGATCGACATAAAGAGGACTTACGGGATACTTCTGTCACAAAATCAAGTCCTTTGTTAAATAGGCTTCCAAACTCCTTACGATAGATGTCGGGCAAAGGAGTGTCTTCTTCACGGGCCCACTTTTTTTGCAACATACGTCGCTGTTTGCACTTCTACTGCAGCTATATCCGGTACACATGAATGCTTGTTCACCTCTGGCACATCTGCACCCTTGGTTTTCATTCTTCCCTTGCAATAATGATGACGCTGTTTAACACATACCCAAGTTGTCACTTCGTCCTTATTTTTCCGGTACATACGGTATTGGTGTCCACCGTGAAGTGCAAAAGGCTTCCCTTTGGTGGTTTCAATCACTTGGAAATTTCATGGCAAGAAGAACTAGTCGTGGCGCTTTACAATAAATCGCTTCAATTAATGAAGCAAAAATCCATAGGGCGGAGGTACTTATACAACTCCTACAGCCTCTAATAGTCAATATTCTAGGAATTTTCATTATCATTATCTTAAATCGCTTTAAATCCCTTTCACAAATTAAGCTGTTAGCTATTTTGTCTGATAATGGTAATGGTTATTTATCTTTGCTTGGAATTGATAAATTTGCCCTTTGAATTGTCACTTATAATGGCTTTTGAGTTATCATATGCGGGATTATCTGTGCAGTAAAGACTGAGGTAGATAACTATTAGTAGGAATATGTAATACTGGCCTGCAGAGTCTAAATGCCCTAAAACAACAAACAATAGAATATTGATGACCGCAAATGCAACGCTACCTGCAAGAATAATTTGGGATGACCGCATACGCAACGATAATGGTCCTGACCGCAAATGCAACGACCGCATCTGCAACGATACCCTCGAACGAAGCTGTTTCCGTCCGCTAAAAGTGTTATGAGATAAAAAATTAATAGCTTGGCAACGTCAAAATCAACGAAAGTTAACCAAGTCAGAATTTGTGGATTTATTGTGTGAAGTGTGGAATGACGGCATCAAACCAGAATCCATTATTAATGGATTTGCTTCCACTGGAATATATCCCACAAACAGGAATCAATATCGTCAAGCTAGAATCGACAGTGAAAAACTAGAACGGTACCGTCCAAGAACAGAAGGAGGGGAACTGAATGAAATTGAAAAAATCGATAATTTCGATATTAGCGATGATAATATGGGAGCAGCACATCCAGAAATAGTCTTTTAAGCATTTTGTAATGTATATTTTATAATTTACTTTAAATTAATCAGGATGTGTTAACCATAGAAATGCAAAGGGTTGCTTACTTATTGTTTACTGTGTAGAAAAGACAATGGACCCAGTGTAGATCCCTAGGGGATTCTGCAATTCAAAAGAATGGTGTTGGGACTACTTACATCCAGTAATCTTGGACAATGAAGTTCGCAACACCTGCAGAACCACAACCCGGATATTCTAAAGACCCAGATACACCGTTTGAAAGTTTGCTGCTACAGAAAGTGGGCAAATCTGCCCCATCTACACAGAAACGGAGGAAGATTGAACCATATGAAAAAGTGATCAATAGTGAAGAATTTGTGTTACACATAAATGACAGTATGAATAACGGACAAAAATTACCGAAGAAACAAATAAGAAAATAGAAGAAAATTGTTGAATCCGATGAAGAGAGTTCGAGCGACAAGGA